>MU863705.1:39826-58374 GCA_033575675.1 Parathielavia hyrcaniae | reverse complement strand
GAACGCCCACGCAGAGGAACGCCCACGCAGAGGAACGCCCACGCAGCCATGCGGCCA
Organism: Parathielavia hyrcaniae; assembly: GCA_033575675.1. Classification (NCBI taxonomy): domain Eukaryota; kingdom Fungi; phylum Ascomycota; class Sordariomycetes; order Sordariales; family Chaetomiaceae; genus Parathielavia; species Parathielavia hyrcaniae. Next base: position 58,317 of record MU863705.1, on the reverse strand, counting down.
TACGGCCTGGCGGTCAGGCGGTCAGGCGGCCAGGCGGGCGAGTGGGCAGGCCCAGGAAGAAGGCTCAACGCCAAGGAAACGGGATCACGGGAGGCAATTAGGCATCAGTTTTACGCTCCAGGGCAGGAAACGCCGGGGCGCTTCCTGAGGGGGTGTGTCAGAACCAAGGGGGTCACGTGACCAAGGGTCCTCCGAAATACAGGGTCTCCTTAGAAATTAGGCCCGGAGAGAGAAGAGGGAAGAACAACAATTTGATCAATTCGCAGCGCAATTGCCGCAGCGTTGAACAACCTCAATTTGACCGATTCTACAGTGCATTGCTCGTCGCTCGAAGCCTACAAGATACCGCTGGTTCCAACAGAGGGTTATCGCCGCAGTTCATCTGTGCCAGCGACCAGACCAGACCTGTTGGGACTCAGAACTCTTTTGCTCGCCAACATGAAACTCACTTGTATCATTGGGGCTTTCACCAGCCTCCTGGCTCTCGCTTCCGCGGCGTCTTTCTCCAACCCCCTCAAGGCACAAATGGATCCGATCCGCAGATGACCTACTATAACGGGTACTACTATCTGATGACTACGACATGGACGAACGTGCAGATTACCAGAGCAACGACGCTCGAAGGCCTCAAAACAGGACAGACCCGTGTGGTCTGGACCGATTCAAACCCCTCGCGGTGCTGCAACGTCTGGGCCCCCGAGCTGCACAGGATCGGCAACACGTTCGTGCCGCTTCTCCTAGTATCCCCCTTCACGTTGAGTTGCCTGGCCATCCAGAACTGACATAAGAGTTCGATCTTGAGCAGGTGGTACATCTACTACACGGCGGGTAACAGCCAGAACCTAGATGGCCAGCGAATGCACGTCTTGAGAGGCAAGTACTAAACACTTTCCCAGGCATTTTCTCCCATCTCCATGCCCCCAGGAGTGCTAATCAACCCAGAACATGCAGGTGGTAGCAATCCTTGGGGTAGCTTCTCGTACGCCGGCCAGCTCACCCAGAACTGGGGCATCGACGGCAGCATCCTCAGGGTCCAGAACAAGAACTATTTTGTCTGGTCCTGCTTTTCGGGCTCCCTGCAGTCACTCTGCATTGCGCCCATGAACTCGCCCACGTCCATCGGCGCCGGCAAGGTGCTGTCCGAGCCGCTTCTGCCTTGGGAGCGTGCCCAAGGAGAGCTGCCCGTCAACGAAGGAGCCACGGCGCTCTACCACAACGGGCGCATCTTCTTGGTCTACAGCGCCAGATTTTGCTGGACGCCTAGCTACCAGCTTGGCGTGCTCACCTATAACGGCGGCGATCCGACGCTGGCAAGCAGCTGGACCAAGACCGGGCCGTTCTTCAGCTCGGCGAATCGGAACTATGGCCCCGGCCACAACAGGTACCTATCTACCTGCCCACGTTTCCTAGATCTTCCTTGGCGTACTTCCAAGTTCCAACTCGAACCTGACCTTTTGTTTTCTCTGTGCAGCTTCGTCAACAGCCCGGATGGAACCGAGATTTGGAACATTTACCACGCGACTTGGATCCAGACCGGGAACTGTGATGGGAACCGGTACACAGCGGCCAAGAAGGTTGGCTGGAACGCCGACGGGTCGCCCAACTTTGGTAGTCCTGATCCGTTGGGCATTGTTACTGCTGGTCCGTCCGGAGAGTGAGCATGATCTTGATGCAGCAAGGATTCGTCATGTCCAGCCATGCTCGGCACAAGGCATATAGGAGAACTTGAAGCTGGATGGGAAAAGGTGTCGGCTCTCAGCCGTATGGCTAGGGGCTGGCCAACGATGCCTGAGAGGTGAATTGAAAGTACCTACCTACTTACCCTGACTGCCCGGGGTGTTCCCCCCAGCAATGGTGATTTGTGAATCGAAGCTTCCCGGCGGGTGTGTGTAATTAACGCGCCACGATCCCGTCAGCCAATCGTTCCTCTGAGATATACTCGTCGGGGCTCCAAAATCGCCGGTCCGACCAAGCCGCCAAGGGGCTTAGTCGGGTACGTGAATCGCGCCACCGTCATTGAATCGCGCCAGCTCGGCACCTCGTCGCTCCTATACAAACTGAAACCGCTTAACCCTTTTCAGTCAAACGCCCTCTCAAAATCGCGACCCCGTCGCGATCACCAAAAACCTGCTGCAATATCAAAGAATACGATTTCCTCTCCCATAACTATGTCTGAACGTTGTGTTCAAGTGGCTTTGTATTTGTATTGCACTTGTTAGTCAATTGACTGATCTAGAAACAAGTTTTAAAGGTTTGTGGCTGTTGTGCAAACAATATTCCTTGGATGGTGCGATTTAACGTACCCGACTAAGCCCCTTGGCGGCTTGGTCGGGCCGGCGATTTTGGAGCCCCGACGAGTATGCCAACAAAACTCTGTAAATGCTGAAGCTCTCGCTCCTTCCTTACTCTTTCAGTGTGAGCACAGTTAGAGTTGCGTCATTGAAGCTTCACCTCAACAAAGGTGTCAGCTAAATGGGGAAGAAAGGTCTCGTGAGTCGTGACCATGGATGGATGGATATTTATTCCGCCCGGAGGCGCTAAGCCTAAAGGGCCATGATGCTAGTTAGATAATCCCTCCCTGTGATTCTGCCCTGATCTCGTACAAGCCCTTTAAAGTTGTCATTCCCAAAGCAGTAATCCTCAAACCAGATGTGACTTATCGTCGACAGCTCGTGGTTAGTTGACAAATTGCAGGCGCGCTTGAAGGCTATGTTCTCCAAGTGTTTAGCGTCCTATCTTCAGCAGCTAAAGCGAGTCCTGCGGTTAGTGCCACGAGGGTGCTTGGGGGGTTAGAGGAAGGAGAGAAGAGTTAGTGGTCTCAACTGTCGAGTCGAGAGAGTGCGTCCTACTTCTGGCTAGTAGGATTCAGCTTCTGGCAGTTTTGACTGAAAGATTCGTGTGGTCCTCCGCAGAGAACGCACTTCATAATCGTTTCCTTGCACCCGCTGTGGTGATGGCCTTGCTTGGCACATTTTGCGCACACCTGGGCTTTCTTGCAGTTGAAGGCTTTGTGTCCGATTTCCTGGCAGTTGTAGCACTGCTCCGGGCGCACCCGGCGTTCAAACACCCGTGTGTACCCTGATTCTCCCCCAGCATGGAAGAAACCCTCATTCAACGATCTCCTTGCATCGCTCCCTTTGGTGACGTAAACCACCATTGATCCATACGCTTTAGCTGTGTCTTTCCTGCTCAGCCAAGCAATCTTTGCCACTGTGGTTTCGTTTTCTTGACTGAATGCCTCCGCAGCTCCGGTTCGGATGTTGCCCTCGTCGTCCAAAACCACCGAGCGGTTGACATTGTCGACCTTGATCGGGTAAAGCTCGTCTCGTAGCACTCGGGTGCCTGGCGCCATCTTCCTCTCCGCAACCTGCTTGACTATTCCGAGCTCGGTCTCGTCCCTGCAGGCAATCCTGATTCGGTTCAGGTTTTTCGGGTCTTTGGTCACTGCGCGGCATCGCCAGTTGACTCGGTCTTCCATTCCTCGAATCTCCTTCTCCACGATTCGTCTGATTGCTCCGACTGAGGTCCTGTCGTCTTCTCCGCTTTCCACTCTGGAAGTATCGATCGTGCAGAATAAGGAGTCGCTTATGGTCGATGGGGTGGTTTCCATGGATTGGATTGAGTTCAGGTTTGGGGAGCTAGTCGGTGGGGTTCTCGCGACATTTGCGTACGACGGGTTTGGACTGGTCAGCGTGGTTGTAGTGGTAAGGACTGGGCTGTTCGAGATGGCGTCTAGACGCTCGTAGACTTGCTTCAACTCTTCAGCCACCTGCTTCTTAACGTTGCTGAGTTCTGTTTTCACAATAGCTAGCTCCGTTTTGACAGATATCAGTTCGGTGGTGAGCTTGACCAGCATGTCGGTTTGCTGTTGGATGACACCTTTCAGCTCCTTGATGTTTTGACGCGTTTCGCCGACATCGGCCAGCATCCTCTGCGCGACGCTGGCCTTTCCATCCAAGGTAGGCGCGGTATCAGGTCGCGTGGTGATACCCAACGTGTTCTTGACCGGCTTTGTCTTGTTTTCGAGGGAAATCAACGTGTCTCGGACTTTGGCGGATGGCTTGGGGGAGCGCAATGGACGTCGTCTCGGCTCGGGCGAGTTCACCGCGTCGTCGGTGCCTTCCGCGTTCGCGTTTGACACCATGTTGGGGACGCGGCGGGCCCCGCGGGGCGCCTTGCTTAGAATCAATCGGCGTGACTTGATAATTAGAACAAGTGGAAAGTGCTTTCGCTATCCTCACGGTAGTACCGGTCGCTGGCTTGGGTTCTGCGGCGCAGGATCTCCTGTGCCGTTCGGCCGAGTCGTGACCACCTCGAGCCATGCAGTGTTTTTGCGGAGAGTGGGCCCCAAACTTCGGTCAGCAAGGGCCCACCTCTTTCCCATTCAGCCAATCGTTCAGCCTGAATTTTTTAACTTGTTGACGTCACTCCCGCCTTTCACACAAACGCCGACCATCGAATGCGACACCAGCATCTGAGACGTGCTCAATTTCTCATAAGTCCCGACTTTCTTGCGAAGAGAAACCTCGGACAACCAGCGAGAATGACCCGCATCTCAGAAGCCGTCAAACAAGACCACGCGCGCATCAAGTCGGCGTATCGGCGCCTTCGGGACACCGACCCTGAAGCGCGCCAACCTGCCCAATTCATCTGGGAACTGGATCGCTACTTGATGGTAGAAGACCTCGTCGTGGCTCCCGCCTTGGACAACCACATAGCCAATGGCGGCAAGAGGCACCAGCGGCTGTCTGACGACTTTGACAGTGTCAGTTGACGCCGTGACCTGCAGACCTTGTTCCAGTGGCAATGGATCTGGCAACTGACAGAGCTGCAGATGAACGCAAAGCTCCGCCACATGCAGAGATTCGACCCTTCAGAGGCCAGCTTCGACTCGGCCCTCAGCGCCGTCTGGGTCGATCTGGAACCGCATATCAGGGAAGAGGCGAGTGGTGACCTAGGGCAGCTGGAGGAGAGCCTCTCGGACGCGGACTCGGAGGCGCTGGGGAAGAAGTACGAGGACATCAAGGAGCTGCTGCAGAGGCCCTATGGGAAGGACGGCGTTCCCGACGCCAGGACCCTGTCGGCCATTTTAGAGATGCCCAAGCAAGAGCTGATGGTCAAGCTCGGCATCTCTGGCTAGTGAGGTAGTCACAGTGCGTACCCGATATCCAGGGAGCAGGTTGGGACAGCTGATAAGTGAGTCTGTGATTGTGTTGCGAAACCCGATACCGCTGGCTTGGCTGGGCCCGAGGTCGTCCATCTCCACCAATCTAGCGCTTCCCCCACACGACGCCGTTGGATGGTGCCAGACTTCCAATCGATCATGGCCTTTTAGAGCCGTCGACGGCCAATTACGTCACCCGCGCCAACAAGAACAGGCTTGAAACAAAAATCTCGCCAAAGCGATCATGGATGATAAGAGCTGCCCGCTGACGAATATTCTACTATGTCGTTCCTGTTACCTCACAGCCATGTGGTCACTCGTTCAACGCCGTCGCCTTCAGAAGCAAGCAATATCGCAGTCCAACGGGACTCTATCCGAAAAGGGCAACACGACTGAGTCGGTCCCCAGCGCTGCACGGGATGCTGAGCAACAGGGAACTGCCCCAGGTTCGCAAGAGCCCAAACATGAAGAAAATGGCAGAGTCTACCTCAAGACAGCTGACGACGATGACCCCTTCGATCCGCGCAACTGGCCGCTGCTTGACCGAGCCAAGAACATCGCCATCCTGGCGTACTTGATCTTCGTCCAGGCATGGGCAGGGGCAGCCGAGTCCATGGCGAACAGCGCCGCCAGCACCGACCAGAGGCACAGCCAGGTCGCCGAGAACCTGGCCATATCCATGTATTTGTTCTGAATCGGGGCCGGCTCCTTGTTTGCCGGCCCCATATCGGAAACGGTCGGCCGGAATCCGACATATCTTGTCTCGACCTTTTGCTTCCTGCTCTTCGTCCTCGGTACTGCGCTGGCCCAGAGCTTCGGCGGCCGCATAGTATGCCGCTTCTTAGTCGGTCTGTGTGCCAGCGCCACCTTGACCATCAACGGCTCCAGCGTCAAGGACCAGTTCCGGCCGGTCAAGCGGGCGTTTGTGTTTCCCGTCATTGCGTGGGCAAATGTGACCGGTAAGTCTTAGGTACCTTGCCTTGTGCCCTGTCCTCTAAACCATTTTGCTAACACCATAACGTCCCTCACGTCAGCACCCGTGATAGCGCCCATTGCCAGCGGCTGGATTGTTGAAAACAACAACCTCAGATGGCACTGGGTTGACTGGATCTCGCTGATCATCTCGGGCCCAGCATTCATCCTGGCCCTTCTCTTCCTCCCAGAGACATACCTTCCTGTCTTGTTGGACTGGAAAGCAGCTGCCCTTCGTCGGGCCACGAATGACGAACGCTCTTGCGTCTCAGAGTATGCGAGCTCAAAGAGCTTCAAGGCCCGGCTGAGAAAAGGACTCACCATGCCGGCCAAGTTCTTCTTCACCGAGCCTGTCATCGCCGTCCTCGGCACCTACCTCATCCTTCTCTACACTCTCCTCTTCACCTTTCTCTCGGGATTCGACTACCTCTTCAAGGCAACGTACGGGCTGTCGACCGGCATGACGGGCGCGTGCTTTGGCGCCATCGCCTCAGGGGCCACGGCCTTTGCCCTCCTGGCGCCAGGATTCTACAGCTGGGCTCGTTCCACAACGGAGCACGTCCGGGGCGCGTCCGTGGAGCCCGAGTTTCGCCTCTGGCCCGCCATCGTGGCCGGACCGCTGCTGCCCGTCTCGCTGTTCTGGCTGGGATGGGGCAACTACCGCAGTATCCCGATCTGGAGCAGCCTGGCGGCGTGCTTCCTCTTCGGCGCCGTCATGATCGCCATCTACGTCAGCAGCTACGAGTACATCATCGATAGCTACGGCGACCACTCTGCCATGGCCCTGTCAAGCATTACGTTTCTTCGATACATGATCGCCGGAGGCATGGTTATGGCATCGAGACCCATGTACAGCGGCATCGGCGTCCACTGGACCATGACCCTGCTCGGCAGCATCGCCGTTGTCCTGGCGCCCGCTCCCCTGATCTTTTGGAGGCTGGGGCCGAAGCTTCGGAAGACGAGTCCGTATGCCAAAAGTCCGGATGACTGAGTAGGAGGGAGAGATAGGTTGTGTGTCGTGGAGTTGAGGAGAGACGGGATTGAGGGACTCATTGATACCCCTTTGTATTAGACCGGAGTAACACGAGGTCCATGTAGTTAGCGCTCAGCGATCAGGACCAGCTTCCAACCAAAGCAGGAGGTCTTAGCACGGCCAGACTACAACAGCGAAACCAGAAAGAGCTCTGGAGGCCGACCGCAGCCCAGGCGACGCAGGCGTTGACATGGCGCTGTGACACATCCGAGCCCTGGGACATCCATCTCCCCTACCTAGACAATGAGGTGCCTGGTATTCAACGGGCAGGCTGGCACCGCAGGGGCGGTCGTACTCGGAGCACTAGCAAACTACAGTACCTTATGTAACGACGGGTTTCTCTTACTCCCTTATCTCTCAACTGCAACCCTATGGATCCATGACGGGATGGTGACGGCGGGATTCCCACGCTGCGACTCATGATAAATAGTACCCTTGGAAGCAGACCATGGGATGATGGGAGCCCCGCAGCCACCAGCTCACCCACCAGAGAAAGACGCCCTGGCCCCGAATCAGAGATTTCTCGTGTTACCATGGAAGGCCATGTAACTGGGCTCATCGATGTAACCTCGGGGTGTCAAGCTGGAGTCGCATTCGACAAGCCGTTGGGCCCCGCCCAAGATCGTCCAAATGCGGGAGGTCAACACTGGCACTGACACTCTGTGCAGTACTGAATTGTGGCGTTGCGACTCAAGCCAACCCCCCAAAAGGGCTCTCGTCAGGTACTGGCGCCATCCCTTTGGCCGGGAGATCACGCGAATGCAACGAAAAGAAAAGTCTTCCCGCCCAGAGGAGGAGAGAAGCCGAGAACGCCGCAAAGGATCCGTCCCGAGAGTGCCGCCACGGAGCTCAGCCAGCGAATCCCATGCCTGCGCGCCCCTCCCTGACAAGCGGGCTAATGCAAGGGACGGGACAGCCATCTTGAAGAACTGTTGGACTCGAGTGGGAGCTGCGGCGGATCTTGCTGACCGGCCACCACATGGCAGCCCGTCAACCGTAGCTTGGCAGGCAACCTCCTGCCGGCTACTCAAGATTTTCCCGAGCTCTTTTCAACTCTGTGGCGGACCTTGCCTTTCTGTCATGCCCTCGAAAAGCCCAAAGTCCGGGCTTGGTAAGCGACGGGCAAGTGGCAGTCAACGACCCAACGGAGGTCCTGGGGCTCTCCCCCCATCAGCTCCAATGCTGAAGTCACGGCTTACCCGGGACGCCACCATCCTTCGGTGCCGAGGCGGGGTGCGCACCAGAAGATGCGACGGCACCGCATCTACGAACTGGATTGAGACCTGCCCACCCTCGGGCGTTCTGCTTCAGTGCGCCGTTGGATGGGTAGCCAGACCAGCCCATTGTCCATTGGGCGCGCTGTCGCCCTTTGACCTCCCCCCCAATGCATCAATTCCTGGGGATGCGGGGACGGACCCCCGCGGTAGGATCAACGAAGTTGACGTGGGTATCGCCATGCGGAAATCGGGCGCGGGGACGACGCGACAGCGGCGCACGACATGCGCCTGGTGCAGCCCAAACCCCGTGGGGGAGCGTACCAGGCAGTCCCACGGTCGACCATCACCGCATCTCCAGTGTTGCCCTCTACTAGTTCTCTGGTAAGCGGCGTCCGTCGCGGCACCGAATCCCCAATCTCTCCAGTCTCGCCCCCTCGATGATGGAACCGGCCTACTGCAGAAGTTGTGGGTGTGTGACAGAGCTGGGGAGGGGTCAGCATGCCTTGTACTGTGTGTTATGTTAGCAGCTGGTCGGGCAACACAGCGTCATGCTGGCGTTGTCCCAGGTTGCCAGCTGGTTTGTTCGCCGAGTGCAAGAACGGCGAGGTCCAATGTAGCTATGGGCCGGGTCCGGTTGTGCCAGCTCGGTCATGATCTGAGGGCGCGTTCTGAAGGTTTTGATGCGGCCACGCGTGGAGTCGTGTCGCTGATCGAGTGACGTTGAGAAGCCGGGTGGCAGACGCTCTGGATTTTGAGGGGGAAGGGTGGGAAGCCGTCACCATCCATAACGCGCACATTGATCATAGACGTGGAGGGAGCCAAGTGGAGGAACTTGAGGCACTGGCGGCCAACAGTGGACATGGTCCGTCGTTCTGGAGCGCGCGATAACGGTCTTCGGTTGTCACATGAAAGCAATGCGCAACCTGGAAAATGGAGTCGAGAGTCGCTGTTAATCCAGCAGGCCCACAATGCTTCCAGCGCCTTCTTTATCTGAAGAAGGGCGGGCGAGGTGTTCTTTTCCTCCAACCGGAAAATGCCCCACGGGATCTATTGCCGTCATCGACTTTTCTTGAGCGTTTCAGTGAAAAGGGAGCTCGACTGTTCGACTTCGTTGGTCACAGGATGGGTTTTCACAGTCTGATGAGAGACTTATGAACGTTGAAATGTCGACGGGACGGAACAATTGGAGCTTCTCTAATTTTCTCGCTCCCCGTCACCGGCCAGCGCAGAAATCGTCCACCTGCTGGCGGGCCGACGGGAGGGTTGGCAACCTGGTGCACAGACCCGTTCATCCAAACGCATTTCGATTTGGGACTGCCGCCACCGGCCCCGCCAACAAACCAATCTGGAAGCTTCCAGGTTGGAAGATTTTTGGGAATCCACCTCAGGGCAAGACTCCGTCCCAGCGGTATTAGCGGAAACCATGTCGCGACAATTACGGACCTTTACCAGTGCGCTTTTAAGACACAGCAGCAATGTATTGACACGGTCGAGCCATTCAGGCTTCATGTCACTGCTGCACCCCATGAATCTCCCCCGTCTTCTCCAGTAAGAGGCGCCATCCCCCACAGCCCGCACATCCAGATGTGTCGACAGCGCCAACGGCGCTTCACGTGAGCTGTGGCCACTGGAGTCTGGACAGCCAGCTGTTGCTGTCGACTGGGTTGGCTCAAGTTGGGTCGTCTGCTCCAAACAGCCTGACCCTGCCCCGCTCGCTCGTCCTGGCGCGCCACACATTTGCCCAGGCGGTCGCGGCGCATGCTTTTCCTGGGCCGGCTCGCGACCCCGTCGCGGGGCTTCCTGTCAGGCCAGCGACGGCCCTGAAAAGATTGATTGGGTGCTGGGCACTCCGGCTCCGGCGTCCCAAATCCCAAGCTCCCCAGAGGCCCAGCTCACGAGGCCTCTGACCCCGAGGCCAACCCACAAACACGCCGTCTCGACCAAAGAACCCCACGCTGGCGACGTCGCAGCGTACTGTGCCCGATTACACGTGGTGCCAGTGGCAGTACTACCGACGCTTCCCAGTGCTCCGGTCCTCGACAGCCCACGTCTTGCAATGCCATGCATCCATAGCGTGTGTTGTGCCCTCCGGAAACGACCCTCTCCCTCCGAAGCAACCGGAACCCCCAAGGAGACGCACAGCGCGACGGCTTGACCAGGCAGGAGCAGTCTGGCCTCCCGCTGCCTGACCTCACAAGCTGGACGTCCGGTCAATCCCCATTTGAGCGCATCCCGCACAACACAAGGTGCCGGCAACCAAAGACACGGACGGGTTAGGAGGGGGCGTTTCCAGTCGTGCGACACTCGTAGGAAGCCGCTGCGGGGCTCATATAAATCGCGAACCTCGGGAGGACTCCGAGCTGAAAGCCTTGTTCGTGTTCTGCCTTTACACACTCCAGTTTTCTGTCCATCCACAACTCGGTCCGAGAGAAACTTGGTTAGCAACCCATACTTTCGTCATCACCCTGCGGAGCTTTGCGCTGGGTTGACCAAGCTTCCAACTGCCAACCCGCCGGGCCCCCTGCTACAGCACGAGCCCGCCGCCCACCATCTCCATCTGGACCGGGCTACGGATACTGTGGTAGACGGACCGGGCTGGGCTTCCATCCAGCGGGTCCCGCAAAAACACTTGGTCAACCAACGCACAAGCTGCGCCTGGAACCCAATTCACCCACCCCTGTCGGTGCCACACCTCCCGGCGATCGCGTCGAAAGTGGCTCCTCCACCAGTTTGCTCCTGGTGTTGACGGATCCCGACAACAAACTGTGACCCGGGGCCACCCACCTCCGTTCTCGTCCCCATCTCCTCTCTCAACGCGCTGCCCGTTGATATTTCAACGATTACGCCAACCGACTCCCGCACCACCGATGCGTACGCACCTCACATGTCGTCTGGATTGAAGCCGTTGCTGCTTCCGCGGCTCGTGGAAGAGAGGAGGAAGCTGGAACAACACGAAGGCGACGGCGAACTGGCATTTCTCAACCACATCTACGACTCGTCCTCGTCCGACCTTACTTCACCCTCGCCCATTGCCTCGACCTTCTCACCCACCAACCACTCGAGGTTATCCGGATCCTCTTCGTCGCTCGAGCTCACATCACCTCCATCACCTCCATGCATCGAGAGCCCGGCTTCGCCTACACAATCCCTGCACGCGAGCAGGCCCAGCAAAGCGCAGCTCCCGGACGTGCAAGAGGAGCCGCTGGAGAGAGAGCTTGGAGAGGAGGAAGAACCCGCGACCCCGCCCAAGCACGTCGACCGCGACTTTGGATTCCCAGATTACTGCTTGTGTAGGTTGCTCTCGCAGGGCTTCGTCCCATCCTCGATCGCCTTGCTGACCTGACGGCCAGGTGATGTTCCTTGCTCTCACAATGGCGACCCTGCGCAAGGCACCGTCATGTATCCTTACATGACGTCGGACTTGGACTACGACCTCGGCTTTCTCAGCGACGGCGACTTTTCCGCGAATCCCCGGCAGAAAAAGAGGCGCCATGGCTCCGATGCGGGCTTCTCGACTTGGAGCACGAGGCTCGGGTCTAGGCTACCAAGCTTGCCCCGTTGGCGATCCTCATCAACTTCACGCCGCCGTGACCTGACCTTCTCCCCCGCTTCGGATCCTTCTCTGCCAGAACCGCGCCCGAGTTTCTCATTCGCCACTTCGAGGAGGTCTTCGTCCGTCTCGGGCCGTGACCCGCGCGACCATGATTCCGTTCCCGCCACCCCAGCCCTCTCGTTCTACGAGAGCTCCGAGAGTGTTGTTCTACCACCATCCCTAGACAAGGTGCCGGCAACCCTGGGGATGAGGGTAGCGCGTGATCGCGCTCACGCAACAACTCCGCTCTTACCGCCGCTTGTGATCGAGGCTGTCGTGAGTCCTACGCAGGTCCCAGCGTCTCTTCCGACGTCACCACTGCAGTCTCCGTCTATGATCCCGTCGTCCGCCCCCGAGCTGCCGGCGACAAACAAGACATTTCCAACGCCGCCATTAAGCGGCAAGCCCTCCGTCTGTTCCCTCCGGCGGCGAGGAACCATCTCGAGCACGTTCGGCGATGCGCCGTCACCCCTCCCCAGCTGCTTCGACCACCAGGACTCTTGGTCCGACCGCCTTGGCCACGCCAATTTCACCATCGAGCCTAGGCCGTATGTCCCCGAGACCGTGGACCTCGCCACGCTCCAAGCTTTCCGCGCCGATTGGAACCTCGCCAGGACCAACTACGCAAAGCACCTTGTGCGAACCGGAGAACACTACGGATCGACGTCAAAGACGTACGGCCTGACGCAAGCCAAATGGGCCGAGCTCGAGCTGGAGTGGCAGCGCAATGAAGACGACCTCGTGCAGCGGCTGGGCGAGCTGTGGAAGGGCGATCCGTCTGTGGTTTCGCAGCTGCGGCGGCGCACGGCCGAGGAGAAGCTCCCGCCGCCGCCGCTGTCCATCCCCCAGATGCTGAGCGACGACGGCAAATTCCCGGAGCTCGGCGATGTCGAGATTGTGGGGCCGATGGTGCGCGAGGTGGCCATGGTCCGCGAGGGCATGGGCCCGGACGACAAGCGGAACACTGCATCGGTCTGGCTCAAGAGCCTGGCTGGCAAGGTTGGACTCCGCAAGTAACCTTCTCTCCGCCTACTTTTCGCACCCTATTACGAGGACGAGGAGGAAAAGGACTCCATGAGGGAGATCTGGACCGACACGGCTATCCAGCCATACACTTTTCATTTATCCTTTTCTGTGCCTTATGTCAATCAAGATACCCCCATCGGTTGCCGTCATTCCTTTTTCTATCCTTTCCTTGTCCGTCTTCTCTGTCGCTATGAAGAAAGCGAGGACCTCCTTTGCCGTTCCTTGTGTTTTTAACTTTCTCCTGTCTAAATTTCACTTATTGCGCTCTGTACAAATGAACAATGCGAAAAAAGACAAGCATGTATGGGTCGGTCTGGTTGTTCGGTGGCGTTTAGCGTCTTAGAAAAAGTGTAGGATCATGACGATGGGACGCTCAAGATAGACGGGACATGGAGCTCAACACCCTCTCGGGCTTCCCTTGAAAGTATGGAGTTTAAGGGGTTACATCTCATTTGTGTATTCGTTTTCGAGGCTGGCTGAGGGCGAGATCACTGTCGCCTTAGTGGCTGGAGGGACAAAATGGAGCGTTGCTGGATATAATCGCGGCCTGCTGTGGCATCTAAGACGAGGCAGCTGTGGCTATCATTGACGTTTCATGTGATGAGAATGTCGGGCTATAGAAGAGGAAAGAGGGTGTCGACAGAATATGCTGTGACAAAATATGCTGTGTTTACCGTAAACTCCTACCTCGATGTTCAACGCTATGGAACATGAAAGGTTATGTGTTGGGCTTTGCTGACGCCTGGCCCCTGGGCGTCTTCATGAGCCAAGCATTATACTAGCATCATTCTCCATCATAGGAGCAGCTCGAAACTCACTGCACAGGCTGAGGACTCGCGAGAGTTGAGTATATCATAAGTGTGACAATGATATGGGAACGCCCAATGCCTGAGACACATCCACCTGGCACCCTCCCTCTCGATGGCATTTGCCTTCCTCAGATTTTGCCTCCGTCAGTTCCCCAGATGAAACGTGGGCCGCAGCCGAGACAGCCGGTCCTCCGGCCCCCTCCTGTCCCTGCTCACCCGTTTCTCCTTGCTCAGTGAATGCACTTTCCCGTCGTCGTGTATGTATGCAAAGGGAATGCACCTCGCACACACCGCCGGTGGCTACTGGCAGATAAAACACGTGGCGTCCAACAGGGGCGTGTTCCGCGTGCGCACCATGGCCGGCTCGCGGCAGGCGTGTTTCACGTTTCCTTAGTCTTTGTCCTGTGACTCCTGTCGGCTGGAGGTTTGGAGGGCGGACTGGAAAAGGGCAGTGGCCTGGCTAACTGTTAACCTGCGTGTTAGCCGCCGCTAACCCGCAGTAGATGGGGTTGAGGAACAAAAATAGCATGTCAAGAGCGGTAGATACCTCAAGTCGGTGTAGCTATGAGTTGTACGGAGTGTTGTCCCTGTCAGGCATCTTCACTCGTTGAACATGTCAACATCCTTTAGTTAGTTGTTCTGACAAGAGTCCCTCCCAATTCAATTTGCAGGTGGTGTGCACCCCTTCTGGCCACAACTCGGCTTAGAGCAGGACTTGCAAGACATTTACTTGTTCACTCCACACTCTCTGTGAAGGTGTCGAACCCGTGAAACCATCTTGAACTTACTCGGACCCCTCCGTTTTCTTGTGGCACCGGATTGAATTAAAGAGATCCCGTTCTAATGAAGACACCGCTACTCCAGGACAAGAAAATCCCCGCTGTACAGCACAATCTACGAAAGGCTTCCGTTCTGTAGAGAACCTTCCATAGACGAGAGCAACCAATAGTAGAAGTGCAAAAGTTGGTAAAGAGAGACCTTAATTTCAAGTTCCAGCATTTTGTTGAGAACCACATGCATCACCACGGCCAGTTATTATCTCTGTTCCAGACACTGCACCAGCCTCTCAGGTGGTCTCTCAATGTCAAGTTGCCGACCTACCTACCAGTGATGGTGCATTGTAAACTAGGGGGCAATCAAGGCCCAGCTGTTACACTAGTTATTCTGATCTCTATTGAACACCCAATCTAACGTCACACCCGCGTTGATGGGGATCGATATCCGGCAGAGTACAAGGAAAGCTCAGTCACTACCTAGGTAGACTTGGACATATCTCTAACCGGCCAGCCGCAGCTCAGGCTCCAGAACAAGTACAGCCAGTGAAGGGCAATGCCGGCAGTGGCAAGCTGGATCGTCATGCAGATGCTCGCTGTGTCGAGCCAAGCGGGAACATGCATGAGGTGCATCAGTGGAGGAACAATACACAAGCCGCTTTGCTTCACTCTTGGCCTTCCACATCTGATGGCTCTCCACAGAGTCCACTAGGGCTTGGGGTGGATGGGTGGGAGTGTTCTGGCTCGACCGCACTGCCTGCCAAGTGTTCTTCCTTCACCTCCAAGTGCCCCTGAGACGGTTGTAAAACCGTCTCGTATAGTAGTCATTCTTTGATACCTACCTACCTAGACACTGGGGCATTTCCAGTGGTAAGAGAAACTTTCTCTCCACCCACCACGCCCATTACAGACTCAACCAGGGACCTAGTTTCATAAAATGGGGAGTTCGTCAATCTTTTAGCTTGAATACTACCATACTCAAGGTAGATGCCCAACTTGGGGCAAAGAGTGTAGCACTTGCCAATGAGGATTGGAACGTTGGGTGGGAAACCTGTTCTTTGGCTGCATGCCAGTCGAACTCGGCCGTCTTTGTCGATGCCACTAGGTACCTTAGCCAGCCAGCACTTGGGAGCTCGAGGTATGCACATTATAATTCAACCTCGGGTGGATTCTAGGGCCAGTACTCCATAATTCCGCAAAATGCTGACTGAACCGAACCCCTCTCCCCTTTCAGTTACTAGAATGCCGAGGCCCTACAAGGGCGATGTGATGTAATTGATGCACTGGCACCAAACAGCCTACTACTTCCGGTGTGTTGTCAGCTTGGGCAGGAAAGCTGTTTCCGGAATGTGGGACTCATCACCACTCCTGCTCTGGCACAAATGTCTGTTTCTGGACAAGGGAACAATGAGAGGCAGTGAACCACCCAGGCTAATGAGGTCATTTGTAATTGTCAGGGTGAGTCGGCCCGTCGAGGGAACAAACAAAGCAAGAACACAAGCGATACGGCTTTAAGAAGGTCGTCCAGAGGCTGGGTCCAGAGGCTGGGAGCATCTCCCAGACATCATCGTCAGCACTATCACAGCAAAGCAAGCCCAGTGCCGTCAATACTTGATCCCCTCCTCCAGCACCTCCTTTCACCTAGGTGGTCGAGCATTCTCAAATTCCTCCGCCGCAGCACCGTCACCATGCACGCCGTCTCGCGAATCCTCCAGGTGATCCTGCGGGTGTGGCAGTTCATCTGCTCCATCATCGTGCTCGGGATCCTGGCCCAGTTCCTGCACGTGCTCTCCCAAGCGGGTGCCTACAGGGATTGCCGCATCATCTAGTCATTCTGGCGTCCATCAGCACCCTCATCTCGCTCGTCTTCATGGCCCCCTTCATATACTCATCCTAGCCTGGCCGGCCGACTTTGCCCTGTTCGTCATGTGGCTGGTTTTCTTCTGCCTCTTGATTACGGTAGGACCCCCTTTTCCCTTCATTTACCTATCTTTCGTGTTCCCCACCTTCCTCTAACTTGGCAACAACACTGAGCACTCCATCGAAAATGACTAACTGAATCTTCTCCGCAGCGCACCGGTGTAAACACGTGTTTCGCCCACTGGCTCGGGAACTACTGGGAATATCACTGGGGCAGGTGGTGGAGAGGGCCGTTCGGGGACGTCGGCTACACCGGCTGCAGCTACTGGCGGACCGGTTTGGCCTTTTCCTTCCTGGCCATGTTTGCCTTCTTGATAACCACCATTCTGATAAGGCCACCGCCTCACCCTTATGGTGTGCCGCTATATCTAACCCACACCTTTTATCAGGGAGCCTATGTTGTTTCCAAGTGGTGGACCAAGAGAAGAAGCAATCGTCGCAACGGCACGGGAGGGTAAGCGTTGACATTACCTACTCTTCCTCGAATCTCACACCGCTCCCAAA
Organism: Parathielavia hyrcaniae; assembly: GCA_033575675.1. Classification (NCBI taxonomy): domain Eukaryota; kingdom Fungi; phylum Ascomycota; class Sordariomycetes; order Sordariales; family Chaetomiaceae; genus Parathielavia; species Parathielavia hyrcaniae. Next base: position 41,307 of record MU863705.1, on the reverse strand, counting down.
GAAAGGAATTGCACTGACACAATTTGTCACCCAGCCAGCACGACTTGGCACCCCCAGACGTCACAAATTAGAGGTCCCGGCCTCACCGGAAGTGTAGTTGGAGGCAGTCACGGGACTGCTCCTGCGACGACGACCACTGGGGGCGCTGGACCTACCGGTAGCTACGTGTAATTCCAGTGTCGGTCATGAGTCCAAGGGATCCATCGCGTGGATCGAAGTGAGGCGGTTGAGTTCGTTTAATGGGGTGTGAATTGTGGGAGTGACCTCAGCATTTCTGACATACCTGAATAATGCCGTTAGAGACGGAATGGTCTCCGGTTTTGGAGGCACTGGATTTGCGCTTTCAGGACTTTCCTTTCTTGGTCTCGAGTAGTAGGGCTTTAATGTGAAATGACACTGGAATGAAGTTGATAATCGTGGTCTATTTTTGGCTTGCATAGGTCTTATTGTACTCACACAGATATGAACCCCCAATTTCATTGGTCATACAATATCGTAGGGCAATCCCTTAGTCATTTCGTAGGTATGTTCTACCTAGGGCCTCGAGGTAGTAAATGCACTTATATTGCGCGCATTCATGGATGAGGCATCGAGCTAACTGAGCATCATGATCACACACAGAATGAGCAAGGAAGAGCACAAAGAAGACGTAAGGAAGTGAGAGACAGGAACTTGAAACCACACAAACCTCGAATCTGAGTCAGTTCGTCTGTGTAACTCATTTCAGTAGGTAAGGTACCTAGGAACCGTGACTATCATCCGACTTAGACTGTTATCAAGAATAGAATGTGACACGGATATCAATGGAAAAGTTTCATTTCCAGCTGATTCCTCCTTGGGATGCTCTACAGCCACAACCACGGGCAGCGTTATAAATGCATCCCGCAGCATCACAAAAGCACGTCGAAGGGTACTGTAACGGTCTCAGGTAGTGTATTGCAACTAGCTGATGACGACTCTAGGAGTTCGTCCCGAATGGAGAGAGAAGAAGGAGAAAAGGAGTGAAAGATCATACATGACACTCGACATCTTATACTTCGACGTCCTTGGCTTGTGCGCCGACGTCGAACAAGATGGAAGTCCACCGAATCTCGAGCCTTGCCTCTCAAAGTCTTAGCCGAGAGTTTGCCGAGGCCTTCACGGGCCAAGCCCGTTACAGGTACTTATATCATTTCATGATTAAGGTAGGTATATTATTATTATTCCTACACCGCTATGCCCTGGGGGCGTGCCGGACCTTCAACTATTTACTATACAGGAAAAGCGCACCCTTGCAGGCCGGATGAAAAACCCATATCGAAAATCAAGGAAAGGATCAGTGACTGAGCCTGCAAATACAAAAAGAGAAGGCCTCCTGGCCGTCGAAGGAGGGGGCATCAGACCGCAAGCTCCAGCTCCAGCTCCAGCCTCCTAGCCAGATTGTACATCGGCAGCCTCCCTGAGTCCATCAGCCAGCCTAGGATCCTCCGTGTTAGCCGTGC
>MU863705.1:9670-23378 GCA_033575675.1 Parathielavia hyrcaniae | reverse complement strand
CCAAAGATCGTACCTCTAAGACGGGCCTTATGAGGAAAACGGAACACTAACAAAAGAAAGAAGGACACAACAAGGCGAGAGTAGAGGATTATCAAGTAAAATCAGCCAAGTTCCACGCTGACAAACAAACCAGCGTCGAATAGTGCCCAAGGGTTCTTCGCCCAGGGGGCCAGACCTGGACGTATGAACGCGCGATATTTGAGACGATCCGAGTCAGTCATACCCAAAATGTGGATGTAAATAGCCTTCAATTCACTTCGCCCGCGGCTGGCATTTGATGGATGATTGTCCTGAAGGCTGCTTTGGCCGAAGTCAGCAAGTGGTCACGGTGTGGGTGCGTGCGTCCACCCTGCCCCTGTGTAGCACCCGCAACCATGACTAACAGGAGAACAGTAGGTATCCATGGGCATCAATTGTGATGGAGAACGCACTCTTGGTCTCATATTGCCTTGCCCAAGCCATAGAGTTCTAGTCTCGACAATGTTGTCTCGGGCGTCCGAATGGCTCGGGTCTCCCAAAGATGTGGGAGGCCATGCGGTCATGACGGGAAGTGCTTCAAAGGGATCGATGTGACACTGACCACCTCTCCGTCAAGCTCATCTGGAAGACGTCTCGCCTCGGCTCTACCCGACCTTTCAACTTTGCCCCGGCTGCGCATGGTGGTGAGGGAAAGGAGAGCCCAGCAGACGCATCAGAGTGCCCAGACGCATCAGAGTGCCGTCTCGGCTACCTTAGCACTTGCACCGCGGCCCGACGTTGGAGTCGGCACGTGAAATAAGCACAGAACTGTACGAATACGGGCGGGTATCGTAGGTGCCGAGGGAGATTCTAGGCCTTTGACAGTTGGTAGACGTTCCATGGTTGTCAAGTTCGAAGGCCGACAGTTCTCTTCTGAGAGCATGTGACGTTAAACTTCGAAGTCGTCAAGGCCTTCATGCATCCCGGACCGAGGTCGGCCGTTTGTTTGCAATCGTCCGGCAAAGAACGCACTGCGTAGGGCTGGTTTCGGGCAGCGGCAGCTAGCGTTGTGTGGGGGGATGGCGTAGTTTCACACACCATTGACGCCCAAACCCACCGTTCCAGGATCGAACCATCCCACCATGGACTGATCGTGTCAAAATGGAACGCGGGGAACGCGACAGTGGTCAGCGCGATGACTTCCAGGTTGGTGGGGGATCGCAGAGATAAGGGTGGGTCCTGATTAAGACCCGTGCAAAACACCCACATGGCAACAACCATGGACTGCTGGGCTGCACAGGAAACTTGAAGCACATTTGATGAACCACTCAATCTTCCTTGGAAATTTGATCCGAGGTCGGATACGGCAACCGTAGATGAAATCTCTGCTGCTCCGATGTATGGTAACCAGGCCACTGTTAATTATTCGGGCAGAAACGGGATGAGTGCCGGGTTCGCCGGGGTGAGGTGGGGGAATCTAAAGTTGAGGAAAGGACCAGCGCGGCGCCAGCCAAGAAGGATCGCGCCGTCCGATTGGCTCGACTGCCTGAAGTGCGCGTAGAGGCTTGCCCTGTGCAGCAAATTCGGAAGCTTGTGAAAACCCCCTCAAGATCACTTCAACCACCCGACTTCATCTCGACTTCCTTCCTGCTGGACTCGGCAACCTTCTCTCGCCAGTGCTCAATTCTCCTCCCTCGACCTGTCCAGCAACCCAGCTCTTGCCCACAGCCATCAGCTCTGATTTTTGCGCTCCAAGGCCCTGCTAGGACAGCGATCGTCGTGAGGGGAAGAGACAAACTGAGCATCTTGCGGGCCCGTTCGCCGAAAACCCAACACCCGACCTGAGACGCCAATTTCCAAGACAACGACCGCGACAACGACCACAACCACGACCATGTTCTCCACCAAGGTTCTTCGCCAGGCTGCTGCGCACGCTGAGCGCAAACCTTCCATCCGATTTATCGGCAAGCGCACAACTCCCGGTAGGTCCGACGTCTCCGCTGGAGAGAACTGTCCAAATAACTGACTTGAACATGCTGCAGCCTCCGTCGACCACACTCCCCAGCCCCACCCGGCGTCACCCACACACTCCCTCCCAGCTTCCTTCACCAGCTCCTCCCACACCTCGTTCAGCGCCTACCGCGATCACGCACAGCAGTTTGGGCCTCTCCGCAAAACCATCAAAGCCGACGGCAGCATCGGCGGCTCTCCGGCCTCCAATCTCGGCCCCGTGGTCCCTCCTCAGGGCGTCGCCTTCGACCGCAATGACCTGCCCTCGCGCTTCCACCGCCAGCCTCTGACCGCTGCCGAGATTGAGGCCGTCGAGACGGGCGGCGCCACGCTCTGGGCATGAGCGCTATTTACAAACTTGAACACTTTACGATTTCAACCACCCAGAGCATGAGCATTCACGGGTGCCCGATTTGCAAAAATATCCCACAGGACTTAGGGTTTCCCCTATCTCCGGGACGGGCTGATCATGAGACCAAGCTCCACAATCCCATTCAGCTCGGCCAACATAATATACGACAACAGCTCCACGATGAGACAGGAGGGGCGGTGTGGCGACACGGACTACGCAGGGCAACGGCACGCCAGAAGGAAGCCTCTACCAAGGCTAGGACGCGCGGGGTTTTTATTTGTTCGATTCGGCCTGGATCGCGCGTGGTTTACACCCGCTTGCATGTATGGGGGTATGGTTGGGAAGAGAATTTATCTTTTATGGCGTTATCCACGGCGGGGCCTCGACGACGCAAATGTCGACAGGAGGATTGGGCCTCAGCGTACTAAGATACCTAGGAAAAGCAAAAGTTGGATAGGACAAGGCTCTGACTACTCAACAATCGGTCTCCACTCGCGGAACCGTCCCCTGCTTCTTTTTGCCTTTCTAACGTCTTCTTACTTGTCCCCTTGTTCTCGGTCAGCGCACCAAACTCTTCTCTTGAGAAAGCGGAAGTTGAAGGCAAGGTACTCGCTACCCCCCAAACAACTCCACTGGATTCCCCTGGAATGTACATTTCAGTCGACGGTTGGCAGAGTCCTGCCATGATCGAAGTCCTGGTCTGCCACGCCATTCCCGTCTCTTAGCCCCTTGTCTGCCGGTGATTTGAGCCGAACTCCGTTATCGTAGACTGGCGGGTTGTTCTCATCCACAAAGTACGGCCGGGGCCCTGAATCCAGGCTTTGTATGTGCGAATATCGTTTTGCGACGTAAATATCCATGCTTGGTTCTCGTCGGACGAGAAAGGTGTCCCCCTTCTTCTGGATATAATGTAGGGGAAGGCTGACAAGCACCCACGAAACGCTATCAAGCACCCAGCTATTCCTAATCAGGATAGTTAATCTTTTTTTTTTTTTTTACCACGGATACGTGCTAGTGAATTACCAATACTAAATTTTCAGGCCGGTGCCAACTGCCCCACCACTTACATACCGCTAGGTGCCTTCTGTAACTCACTCGAGGTCAACACCGCCTGAGCAGCAGCCGACAACCTGGTCACATCGACAACTGGATCTGTCAGTGTAAATCCTCGCGCTGGTATGCTGCCGTCCCCTTCTTCTATGTTTAGGGACTCAAACTGACTGCATTGTAGCAGCAGTTAGATTAGAGAAGGAGGTGGCCACAGCGATCCCTGAGGTCACAAGCACAAGGCTAGGTTTACAGCGGCTGCAGGAGGCTCAAAAGGATATGTACGAGCCTGGAACGGCACCGCCGCGAGCGCATCAGCGCATTATTGACGCCTTCGATGCTGTTGATCCCGAAGTCGAGGATATACATGACGCGTTGCTTGCTGATGGAGAGGCTGAGGCTCGGCTGGCTCGTGAGGATGCTGCAGCTCTTCAGGAAGACGACGAAGGCGAGGAACAAGGTACTACTACAGAGGATTGAGGTCTCTCAAAGTATCTTTCTCGTAGAAACAGGATTGGTAGATAGTTAGCTTCTATTGACATTATGATTCTGCTGTGCCATTGTGGTAACTTATTTGTGTCACGGCACTCAGCGTGCAGCCATACCACTGAGCCATGTTCCCAGAAAAAGGGTACAAATGATTCAATCCGACAGATCGAACAACTGGCTGCACTATGAGGCTGTCCTGCCGCACCACTGCAACACCTACGCGGTCGTTCTTGCCCGCAGGTGCCAATGCCGTGCCGTGACAATTTGCTGAAATTTGAGCGCCTGTTTACGTTATGTGATGTACGAGCTGCCGGCCCGGCACTGGTAAAAAAAAAAGATTATCCCGATTAGGAATAGCTGGGTGCTTGATAGCATTTCGCAAGTGCTTGATAGCATTCCGTGGGTGCTTGTCAGCCTTCCCCATAATGTATAGGCCGCTCGCAGCTTGAGTCAATCTCCGCTCGGAGCTGGAGGTCGCAAGCCTCCATGTACACATCGAAGCAGACGAATGCCTGGTTCCCGGAGAGGAGGATGGAGTTTAGTTGCGCAGTGACTCCAGCGGAGTCTTGTTCGAGGGCTGCTGCCAGTGCGAGGTTGATCTCTGAGGTCGCATCTTGCGCCTGGGCGATGACATCTTGGCTATTGCGACTAGCGTTGTATTTCATCTTGTAGACGCACCGCAACGTAGATAGTGTCTCTAGAGCTGCTCGTGATTCAGGAGATAATTGAGCTTTCACCGTGACAGCTCCGCTACGTTGGGGTCAGCGCATCGGTGCCATCGGATCTGGCGCAATGGCTACTACCTTACTTACACACCTTCCTCCATTGTTGCGGCTGTACCTCTCGCGAAGGATTGCTGTTAATAAGATAAACCCGCAAAGTGGAGAGAGAGCCTTCCGTGATTGAGTGATGCGTTCAATACTCATTATCTGGACAGAGACGAGTCAACGACGGAGTTGCCCCACGGCCCACGCTAAAAGGAAGGGAGCTCGGCGCTCGGCTGAACATATCTCCGGAGACTTGTAAAAGGGATTTCATTTTCTTCATCGTGAGATTGGAATTGAAGAGTGGTGCCGAGGGTGGCGTCTCCAGTTGGTTGGATCAATTTGTTCCAAGACTCGCATCCAACTTGACGGAACATATGCGAACTCGGGGCTAACGAATGGAGCAAGCCCAGCGGTCGATTCATTCAGTCGGACAATCAAAGTCCCACTGGGATGAATCAAGTGTTTTTGCTTCCCATCGTGACTGCCCAATGTCCACGCCTACTTTATGTGTCCCCTTGGGCATACTCTGCTTTGGGTACTGCGCTCGGGTCTGGACACTATCCTAACGTACTTTATAAGCGAGTCGGTCATATAAGCGACTCGGTCGCTTTCTATAACCCTGTGAACACTCTCCTCAATTGCTACACTACAACATTAGGAACCAACGACAATTACATCAGAAGCAGCTGACTCTGATGCTTCTGCAACCTCCTGGCAAGTGCGAGCATCATGGCCAGGCTTGCCGCACACACCACAGTAGCGAACCCTCGTACGAAACCCCCCTACACCACCACCCTCCGGCTGCATTTCCTGTACTCCCTCCCCACCTACGGCCCCCTGACCTAGTAACTCCCGTGCACTCTGTACTGCAAGTGATCCTCCAAGCTGCACGCGTGTTCTTTTAGCTCTCCGGCGCTTACTAAGTGCCTCGTTGGCCTTACGGAGCGAAGCGTTCTCTGCCCGAAGGAGGGCCACCTGGTGCATCACAGCCATCGTACCCTTGATAAGCTGGTCCACAGCAGTCAACATCGAAGTCGGGGAGCTATTTTGATGGTTGGCAATACGAGTCTTGATGAGCGTTGACTGCGAGTCGGCTTCTCGGGGGTTGTGTGGTGTCTGGAAGACCCAAGGTTGTGCAGTGCCGGGCCGTGAGGTCGGAGGTGTTGGTGTACGAAGCTTGACATCCAGCTTGGAAAGCACCCTCTCTGGATCGTATAGCACAAGGCCAGACCCTGCGAAGCCACCCTGGATATTCCTCTCTGTCATAGAGACAAAGAAGGCCTCGCGGAAGCCATAGAGGAACTCGAGCTTGCTCACGTGGTTGATATGCATCCGCATCAAGTCCTCAACCTGGCGACCGTATGCCTGCTTCAACGGTCCAAAGCAGCCAACATCGAGTGGCTGGAGTAGGTGGGAAGAATGCGGAGGCATGCAGAGCGTGATGATGTTGTTCTGCTGGCAATGGAGCTCGAATTCGGTCGAGTGGTGGCTCTCGTGGCCGTCGAGGATTAACAACCGATATTTGCCTTTCGTACAAGGTGCTGTAGGGAAGTCGAAGTGCTTGATCCAATCCAGGCCTACTGTATTAGTCGTCCAGCCATTGTCGGTGGTTGCGATGCGCCAGTCGGCTGGGAGGTCGCACTCGGTGTACCAGTTGGAGAGGTGGTACTGCGCGGCCAAGATGATGAACGGAGGAATGGCCCAGCCGAGGGCATTGACACCCTGGATCACTGTTGCCCACTCGCGGTTGCCAGGCTGGGCCAGCTTTGCCTTGCTACGGCCATCAGAGGTCGTAACCACCATGCCTGCGAAGATGACGCCCATCATGAACCCGGTCTCGTCGAAGTTGTAGACATCGTCAGGTACCGTACTTGGCCATAACGTTCCGTACAAGGGCAAACCACTCGCCGATGACCTTTGAATCCTCGCACTTCGTTCTCTGGTAGTCGTATCTACGCGTATAACGCGTCCGGAGCTCTGGCTGGCGTTTCACGAAGTTATGTGCCCAGAGCTTGCCGACAGGAGGCGCGTCGCGTTCGCGTAGTAGTTGGTTGGCCATATCTTCCACACCACACAATCTCGGTGGAAAAGCTCGTGCACATAGCTCAATAACGTATTGAACAATCGCCTGCCTCTTCGGATTGGGTGAGCTTCTTCGAATTGGGTGCAGTGTCGCGTCGTGCAGGCCGCCCAGCATGTCGGTCACGGAGGGTTGAGAATGGTATGTCGTAAAGCTTAGCTGCCGCTCGGAGGCTTAGCTTGCCATTATTTTGAATGGCTTCAACGGCCAAGATTATCCTGGCTTCTTTGGAAATAGGAGGCATGTTAGGTTGTGGAGGAAATTCATGTTGAGTAGAGGACGCGTCGCGGCTAAAAGGTGACCGACTCGCTTAAATGACCGACTCGCTTATAAGTACGTTATCCGATATCAGACGAATTTCAAATCAACGCTGAGGAACAGGTAGGTTGAAAGCGTTCGAGAAAGCACAGATTGGAACCTGGCGCACAAAGCTCGGGATTCATGGGTCTACTGGCTCAGATGGAGCTGGGAAGTGACTCGTGGTCAAGTGTCTCAGAGGGTGACAATCAGGGCGACAACCGTGGGAATGAGCCTATGGTTGTGTTCGCCAGAGAGTGAGAGAGAAAACACTACATTAGGTAGTAGTTTGCTGTAGTAGTAATCGTAGGTTTGTACTTCCCAACCTGACTCAAGGTCCTAGGTACGTGTCGACTGACGCTCATGATGCCACACTTGCGCAAGTCATAGGCAGGACAACAAGAGAGATGAGATAGGACGCGTGACCAACACCATGCATGATTCTAGCCAGATGTAAGGTGTGTTAGAGCCGAACCCTTAGGCGGGAAGATGAAAGTATGTATACAGGAAGATTATCCGGCGGCAAAGTGCTTAATTACACCTGCAGTTAGGTAGCACGGTAACCGCCGCAACCGACCTGTTACTTACCCATATACTCTTCTTTCTCAGGTCACAGGTTCAGGGTCCGGTTGAGGCAGCAAGGACACCTACTGTCTCGCCCCGTGCGATACTTCAGTCAGTACTTGGACTTGAAATCAGCAGGGCCGGGGACCTGGTCTCCGCATTGGAGGCCTCAACAAGAAACATGCAGGTATTCAGCGCGGCACCTCGGCATCGTCGGAAGTCGGAGGATGGCTGACATCAGGCCTTCTTCCTTGACGTCCCATCGACAAGATACTCCTGTTAACAGCGTTGAAAATGCCTTGAACTAACTATACTTACCTTATATGATTCGACTTTACTGGTTGTTGGCTCACCCTGGTGTTGCCAGGACGAGCGGGTTGTGGCAATCTGCTATTAATATCTGACGGCTGAATGTGTGGAATCGGGTATGTACCTAGTTTGAGTCGTCCACATCAACGCTTGAACACACACCTTGTACAACCTCGGGATTCCGGGAATGGTTTAGGGTTGTGGAAGGTAGTACATCATGAACATCCATGTGCTCTCCTTACCGTAGTTGTCGACATCCCGAAGGCTGGAAACAATGTGGAGGCTGATGTGAAGGACGCAACCTACTTCCGGCGGTGTGTCGAGTCTAACTGACTGAAGGGAGACGCAATGGTTGACTTCAAGTTCTATCATTGTCGGCAAGCTCGGTTGAAATTTCTCTTTGTGCCAGACTAGTGTGTTGGCCAGCTTCGGCAGGGTAAGGTATTCGGTAGGACGGCGAAGCCTTGGTTGTTTCTTCGTCTGCAGGGTCGTAACCGACTTGAAGGGCTCGTGAGCACAGCTCGGCCCAGAAACCATTTCTTCTCATGCAATGTGCAGACTGCGAGTCTGCGACATCTCGAACTCCCCCATTCCTTGGTATGCGGGGCCCAAGCTTGGCAGATCAGAATGTCAACAACCCCCAACCTTGAAGAGAAGCAGCTCGTCGATCTCATTCTTACGTCAAGACTCCAATCATCATTGTATCGACCTCTTCCCCGCAGGAACCTGATTCTCTTCTGGTCTCTCCTGTTTCTTTTCCCACACGCTTCCATGTTTGCTTCAAATCGGATGCCGGCAGTCGGGCGGTTACGCACACACGTGGGGGGGTCATACCAGTGAGCAAACGAAGGCGCAGTCTGTTTTTGACGTGGCCTCTTGAGAGCGTCGCGAACCGTAACAACCCCACAAAGGCGCAGAGCTAGCGCAGCAGAGCGAGGATTGTTAGGGCTGGCTCGGCTGGGAACGACGGGAGCTCGGGGTGGTTCGATGGAGGATTATGAGACGAGCGAGAAAAAGCTGCTGGAAGCAAGAGAGCAGGTGATCAGATTGCCCAAGCTCCATTGTTGTCGAGCGGCCGGAGCAGTGACGGATCAGTGGATGGCGGCAGGTGCCAAGGAGTCAGCCACTGAGAGGTCTCCGCCGAGCCGGGGTGAACATGCTCGGCGGGGCGCTCCCACAGGCTGCGATTGGCTGCCCGCCTGACTGCCATGACTGGCCCATGACTTGGCGGTCCTCGTCACTCGTTCCTGCGGGCTTGTCCACGCCTTGGCCGACGTACCTGCTCCGTTCGGCTCTTGAGCACGCAAAGCTTCCAGGTTCCGGCCCCGTCCAGGCCGACGAAATGTGGCGGGCGTTCGGTCATCGGACTGGACACGCGCGGCGGTGCAAAGTCCAAGTTTGCTAACAGCTCCTAACAGCCAGGGGTCTGCGATAGCCCACTCCCGTGGTCGGGCCACAGAATGTCTTAAGCCCTTGTCCATCCCGGGCCTCCGGAATCAATCCCCTTCCCTCTTCCCTTGCTTCCCCTCTTCTTTTCCCTCCTCACGCGTGAAACCGCTGGGATTGCATCGGCGACGCACTTTTATGAATGGGGACAGAGATCGAACTGGACGTCGAGGCACAGACGGAGCCTCCTATATGTGGCTTCAAGAGTGCCCGAGATAACTCCCATTCCCCCACCCTCGCGGGAACCCCCCACGCCGGCACTGTTGTCGCCGATTCCGATGCCGATGCCGATGCCGATGCCGATGCCACCGATGCCACCGATGCTACTGATGCGACTGTCGGCCGCGGCTCCATCACCAGCACCACCACGGATACGGCCCGCGCTTTAAAGCCCGAATCAGCCCACATCCTTTCGGTGCCAGACATCTGCGCGCTGCTCGAAACAGACGTCGAGTAAGCTCGTCTTTTCTGCCTGCCCTTGCATACCCCCGGTCTTGCTGTCTCCCGCTGACCCATTTCTCATTTCTCAGAAATGGCATCGACAGTTCCGAGGCTGCCCGTCGCCTGCAGCACCATGGCCCTAACAAGGTTGAGGGAGCTAAGGGGCTATCCATGTGGACGATTCTCATGAGGCAGGTCTCAAACAGCCTGACTCTTGTGAGTGCTCTCGCCGATACCGTGCCGCTGCTGCTGTGTACCTAACCAACACTGACACGCCCATCAGGTACTCGTCATCACGATGGTCCTCTCCTTCGCCATCAACGACCACATCGAAGGTGGCGTCATCGCCGCCGTCATTTCGCTCAACATCGTGGTAGGGTGAGTTGTCCAGATCTCCCCGAGTCGCTCCTCCTCGGGTGTACCGCCTCCTTGGCCCTTCACCGCCATTCTCATACCCTTGCAGATTCTTCCAAGACTACCGCGCCGAGCAGACCATCCAGGCGCTCTATGCGCTCTCTGCACCCACGTGCAAGGTCATCCGAGGTGGCCACGCCGACACCATCAAAGCCGAGGCCCTGGTGCCCGGCGACCTGGTGAAGCTCGGCGTCGGCGACATTGTCCCCGCCGATCTCAGGCTCGTGCACAGCATCAACCTGTCCACAGACGAGGCCCTGCTCACGGGCGAGTCTGTCCCCGTCAGCAAACATGCCGAGGTACTGCTCAAGGATCGCGACGTACCACTGGGCGACCGTATCAACATGGTCTACTCGGCCAGCGTCATCGCCCGGGGCCGTGCCACCGGCCTTGTCGTCGCCACCGGCATGACCACCGAGGTTGGCAAGATTGCCGATCTCCTGAAGAGGAGCGGGGAGAGACTGGCCGACAAGCGGACCACGCCTCTCGGCCGGGCCTGGGTCAAAGTCCGGAATGGCGTGCGCGTGCTGCTCGGCCTCGACGGCACGCCCATGCAGGTCTCGCTGAGCAAATTTGCCCTGCTGCTGTTTGCCCTGGCCATCCTCCTGGCCGTCATCGTCTTCTCGGTCAGCCTCTGGCGTGTCACGGACGAGGTTCTCATCTACGGCATTTGCGTCGCCGTGGCCGTGATCCCGGAATCGCTCATTGCCGTCCTCACCATTGCCACCGCCCTCGGCACCCGCGCCATGGCCAAGGGCAACGTCGTCATCCGCAAGCTCGCCGCTCTCGAGGCCGTGGGCGGAGTCACAAACATTTGCTCCGACAAGACGGGCACTCTCACCCAGGGCAAGATGGTGGCCAAGCGGGTGTGGCTGGTGGACGGCACCGAGGTGTCCATCCAGGACACGACTCACCCGTTTGATCCCACCAGCGGAAACGTGCGCGTGGGTGACGACGTGTACAGCGCCAAGTCACCAAACGCCGAAAAGCAGGCGGCGCAGCTGAAAGACTTCCTCAAGACAGTTGCCCTGTGCAACAACTCGACTGTCACCAAGACGGATGTCTCCTACACGGCCATGGGCGAACCCACCGAGATTGCTCTGCAGGTCCTGGCCATGAGATTCGGAATGGGCAAGCCCGACCTGTTGGAGGCGGGTGAGCACCAGCTTCTCGCCGAGTTCCCCTTCGACTCCTCCTGCAAGCGTATGACGGTCGTCTGCACCGATGGGACGGGCGCGTCGGCCTACACCAAGGGTGCTCTGGAGGCCCTCCTTCCCCTGATGGACGTCTCGGACGAGCTGAAGTTGACCATCGTCGCCAAGGCTGAGTCCTTGGCTGCCGAGGGCCTTCGTGTCCTCTGCATCGCCAAGAAGACGGCTGATCCGGCCGACTTCGCACCCGGGACTGTGACCACAAGCGCGGAGAAGGTGGCTCCGGCAAACGAGAACTCGGACCAACGCGCCGCTGTCGAGAGAGACCTCACCTTCCTTGGCTTGGCCGGTCTCTATGACCCCCCGAGACTCGAGTCCGCCGCCGCTGTCAAGAGATGCCAGGAGGCTGGCATCACGGTGCACATGCTCACCGGCGACCACGTCAAGACCGCCACGGCCATCGCCTACGAGATCGGCATCCTGGACCGGGCCACGGCGGCCAGGCCCAGCGACATCATGGTCGCCGGCGCGTTCGACAGCCTCAGCGACGCTCAGATCGACGAGATGGAGCACCTCCCGCTCGTCCTGGCCCGCTGCAGCCCCACGACCAAGGTCCGCGTGGTGGAAGCCATGCACCGGAGGAAGGCGTTTTGCGTCATGACCGGAGACGGCGTGAATGACTCGCCTGCCCTCAAGAAGTCGGACGTGGGCATCGCCATGGGCCTCAACGGCAGCGATGTCGCCAAGGAGGCGGCGGACATGGTCTTGACCGACGACAACTTCGCGTCCATCGTCACTGCAATCGAGGAAGGCAGGCGCCTGTTTGACAATATCCAGAAGGCATGTGAAACATTGGATCACAACATTTCTACAATGCTCAGAGTTGCTAACAGACGATGATGCGCAGTTCCTTCTCCACCTCCTCGTCTCCAACATCGCCCAAGTTTTCCTGCTTCTCATCGGCCTGGCCTTCAAGGACCCGCACGGCGTCTCCGTCTTTCCGCTCTCCCCGCTCGAGATCCTCTGGGCCAACCTCGTCACGTCGTCGTTCCTGGCCCTCGGCCTCGGCATCGAGGACGCCCAGCCCGACATTATGCAGCGACCGCCCCACAACCTGGCCATCGGCGTCTTCACACGCGAGCTCATCATCGACAAGTTTGTGTACGGCGCCGCCATGGGCGGCCTGTGCCTCGCCGCTTTCACGTCGGTCACGTACGGCTACTACGGCCCCACGGGCGGGCTGGGTGTGGGATGCAACGAGGACTACTCGGCCCAGTGCGGCGCCGCGTTCCGGGCGCGCGCCACCACGTTTGCCACGCTGACCTTCTTGCTGCTGGTCACGGCCTGGGAGGCCAAGCACTTTACCCGCTCGCTCTTCAACATGCATCCGGAGCGGTACACGGGCCCGCTGTCTGTCTTCCGGACAGTGTGGACCAACAAGTTCCTGTTTGGCGCCGTTACGGCCGGGTTTGTTGTTGCGTTCCCCGTTATCTACCTGCCTGTGGTGAACAGGATTGTGTTCAAGCACGACGCCATCACATGGGAGTGGGGCGTAGTGGCGGCGACATTGGTGGTGTACACGGCGATCGTGGAGGCGTGGAAGGCGGTCAAGAGGAGGTTTGGCATGGGGGCGGCGGCGGTGAAGGTTGGGGGCGATGCCGAGGTTTAGTCGAGCGTTGAGAGAAGATACCTGTTGAGATGGTGGTTGGGGAGTTGGATAACAGGGCGGTTGCTGGGGTGCTGGAAATAGGGGTTCGGGATTTCCGCTTGTCTTTGGTTGGAGAAATTGTTGGGCCGCTCAGATTGAAAACACCTGGCCTTTGTACCTGCTTCTGTTGCTTTTTTTCTCGCTCTCTTACATCAGTCTGTCTTGAACTTTGAGGTCACATATCTCTAGCCTATTGTTTCCGGAATACAAACCACCGTGGAAGTTTCCCCAGCTGATTGGATCGATCCAGGACAGTTCCAGAACTATATCTCGGTACCTATCAACCTGCTTGCTTTAGAGAACACATCCACGTACTATGCCATCTGTCTCACTTGAACTATGACCCCACCAAATCCGCTAATATAACCCTAACCCTGTGACATCTGGAACTTTCTTTCAATGCTGCCAGGTGCCAGGACATCAACAATACCAAGCCCACGTAATAGAATCCACGCACACCAGCGCAAATAAGCCAAATAACCCGTTTTCGCAATAAAAACAATTAAAATACAGTACTATTTATCGCTGACTAAGCCGCGCTTGCAGCCCCTGAAGCCCCTGACTGGCCAGTCGCCTTCCGCGATGTGCGAGTAGTCCTCTTCGCCGTGCCTCCCTCCTTTGAAGCCTTCCGCTTCGTTGATGTTGCTGTAGTCTTTCCTCTACCCCCACGGGTAG
>MU863704.1:44335-58389 GCA_033575675.1 Parathielavia hyrcaniae | reverse complement strand
CCAAGATACGGACACCAAGTCCCCCTGCTGCCCCTGAGCAACCGCCAAGTCTGCCTCTCAAAACACCAGTCAATATAGCCGAGCTTGACTCTCTCCAGAGAAAACGCCAGAGAGAGAAAAGCCCAACAGATCAGGCGCTTCAGAAGATCATCAAGGGCTGCCAGATGGCAATGCATAACGCTGCTCTCTTGCAGGAAGAGAACTCACGACTTCGAGCCGAAAATGCTCGACAAAGGAAAAAGCGGGCACGCCGAGCTTTCATTCAGACAGGGGGGACTATGACGATCGGAGAAGGGATGACACACATCGAGACCTCCCAGAGTGCTCTTCAGAAGGGTCAAAGAAGCCAGGAACTCGTCGAGAGATCGAAGAAGGAGAGGCGGGGCCATCGGACACCACTACGTCGGAGGCACGAAAGCGTGCGCAGCCAAAGTGCAATGTTTGCGGCTCAATCGAGCACAGCGCCAGGAAATGCCCTTGTAAATAAGGACTCGAATTATACAGATTGCGTTCCGAATTGACTGTTTTTCGTGTCGCGGTGTACGTCCAAAGTTGAAATGGAGGGGTGTAGGGCTGCAAAGTGTCCCAGAAGGTGGTTTGTCCCGGAAGGTGATAAATTACGTTATACCAAGAGTTACAGACGTATCTACGTGCTTGGGTGCCGAAAGGCGTCCCCAGACTTTGTCTTCGGTTCCCTATTCTCGGCGGCGGATTAATTGATGACAGCCCGAATGTCACGATTACTACGCGGCGTAGTCTACGCCCCGGTGGGCCTCCTTTGTCTCCACCGAGGGCGGGGTGGGAACGCGAACGCGGGCGGGGGCGAGAAGGGGGGCAAGAACAGAAACGGGGAATGCGTCCGAAGCGCTGCCAACACAGGGCGCACATCCGAACGCGCCAGACTCCAATCCCATCGGCATTTCCAAACACTAGCATTATCTCCGTACGTCGAATCGCGGGAAGTTTCATCTAGTGAATTGAGCTTGTGTTGCAGGCGTTACGCGCATCTACGGGTGCACTAGGCAGGCGAACGACACCACGTCATGTAGGCGGACAACCTTCTATTGCCCGGACGCCTAGAAATAAGCACCTAGTTAGTTCTTGATAGCTACTATAGTTGTCTGTACGTTGCTAGATTCATCGCCCAAAGCACGACCAGTCACGGGCGACTCCGCTATAGCGTGACCAGTCGCACTCGCGTGTTTCGAGGGCGACTTGTGGGGGATCTGCTATGAGCGTTACTAGTCGCGCGGGGAGGCCTACCTGCGACTGGTATTGCAGCGAGCCTGAGGCAGGGGACGGGTCTCGTGCGACCAGTAACACAGTGCCATGGCGACCAGTCGCAGCGGGGCGGCTAGTGAACGACCAGTAGCACAGTGCCGTAGCGAACAGTCGCAAGAGCAAGGCCAGCGTGCGACTAGTACAAAACCTGTTGGGCAAGCTGGTGTGCGAATGGTACCATTGCTGCCAGCGCGCTTGCCGCGTGTGATGCGGCCAGTCGCTACCATTCTGTCGCAAGCGCAGCGCCCCACGAAAAACGACAGCGTGCGACTAGTACGCGTTCTCGGTGCACGTTCAAGAACCCGTTCCCTCGTCGAGATTTTGGAGAAGCACCTATTCTCTGAGATTTTTTTGGTTTTTCTTTTCCTCTTGGTCTGCATACATTATGTCTAGTCCACCCTATATCACCTGCGTGATGGACTGCCATGCCCTCCGTGCCTGTTCCCCCTCAACCCAACCTCGCCTCCTTCATCATGGCTCATCCAGTCATCGTCGTCGCCAGCTTCTTGACCACAATCAAGTCGGCCTGGGAGCTCTCGCGCATGTTCCGCCAGAAACGGGCTGCCAAGAGTCTTAAGACCGAGACCAGGAGCACCCTCGTTCTTCTGCAGCGAGCCTACCGCAATGGACTGCTCCTGGAGAGACAGTTCGACTTCCTCTTCGAACGCTTGATGCGGGCAGAGGCCCACAACGACGGTAGCTATACCCGCCGTATCCTTGCAGAAACGCCACTCACTCTTCTTAGTTGCTGCACTACAGCGGATTCGTACCGACTTCCAGGCCATCCTGGCAAGGGAACCGGGGCAGCCGGCCCGGCGACGGGTGTAACGACAGAGGGACGTGGCGTACTGAACTGGCTCATGTTGGAGATGGCTGTAGGATAGTAATACGAGAGACATGTTTTTTCCTCTGCTTCTTTTCTCCATGCGACTTTGACGTCACCGAGCCTCCTAATATGGGGTTGGCCTAAGCAGCTAGCAAACGGCCAAGTCTCACAGGTCTTCATGTAGCTAGTCAATCCCCGTTCCTCCGCAAGCAGGGCGAACACAAGTCCGCATTGCGCCTTATACGGATTACAACAACAAACAGGAATCACGGGGTAAAGCCTTACCCTCTACCGAGAAATTGCTAACACTGTCTCGCTTCACTAGAGCTACCCAGCAAGAGAACGAGAAATCGAAAGCGAGGCTCCGGAACGGGTTTGCGGGACACAAACATGTCCTAGCCACTTTCCTGTTGCTATATTTCTTGACGTACCTCCCTTCTGTGTACCTCGGGGGCAAGGCACGTAGTAGAGGCACCGAAACCAGTCATTCTCGAGTTCAAATTCGTAGACAGCAACAGTTACCAACCCAATAACAGAGCCACTTCTCACTAGTCCAAACCAGCTAGAACGCCAAGCCGACACTACACAACCGTCTATAGCCCAGTCTAAAGAATCGTTTCGAGGCTTCGACGGTTGACAAAGTGGTCGACCACATGATGGATGAACCCACCGAAACGACCGCTTTTGATTTCGGCCCCATGTATACTGATGAACCCACTGCAGCCGCCGCTGTCGATTTCGACCCCATAGAGATTAACGGACTAGCTGAATTGAACACCGATAGGACCCGTTCCGGAGAGAACGCATTCGGTTGTCACTCCGAGTCCATCAACCACCAAAACACCAAAGGGTGCCCATTTTGTAAGCACTGCGAACCCCACCATTTGCACATGTGTTATGCGGGCCACGTGAGGCCGATCGCATCCACGATGGGGCGGAACTCTGTTAACAACCAGAAAGGCGGAAGACCTTTTCCCCCGGCCCGAACTAGGCTCTCCAGATCTAAACGACAGAGTCATATCCAGCATTCGAAGAGCCAGCCGACCAGGGTTTCAGTGCAACGCTTTGGCAAGAAGGACAACAGGGCAACACGGTTGGAATCCCTGTTCAGCAGGCTCGTCAGACGCGATGCAATCGAGTGTTTTGCCAGCAACTGCAAGAAGATCTGGGGCGACTGGACGTCACTGCTCCGGAAGACGACCTTGCCGCCTCATGTCGCTAGTTCGGACACCCGAGTCATCGCGGCGTTCAGAGCTGTGGACGACGTGATCTCAGGAAAGCAAAGCACACGTGTAGTACGATGGCTTGCTTACATGCGGCTAATGGCTCTATTCGATCACCTCAAGCCCGTGATCAAGTCTGAGGGAGAGAATGGAGAAGCTCACAGAGAGCGCGGCGATTGCGATATCAGTGCCATTATGGACATATACGAGAACGCCCGGCGGAGATGCTCGAATACACGAGCGTCGAGGAATGCGATCGCGGAACATCGGCGCATGGGCAAGCGTGTGAAGACGCTTGCAGGCCCATCGCCCCTCTTCCTCCTTGTCTATTCAGAGGAAGCCGAGCCGATCATGTATGCGTCTCCCCACATATCGTTTCTCCCTCTTTCGTTGCTAATTATGCTGTGGCAGAAACGTCAGAAGAACAGACAACCGAACTTTGGCGCTAATTGCGACCATAGTTCTGCGGCAGAGTTGTCCTTCCCGATTCGTCAGTTTCTGTACTCGTCTCGCTGAGCAAGTAGAATGGGCAATTCGATCAGATCGTTTGCGGCCGCCGGGATTTTGTAGCGACGGTGGGCAGAGAGCGGTTTGAAAAGAGATTGGTAACGTAGGTAGTTAAGATAATTACATGTAGGGAGACGGAGGACCTAGGAGAGGCCAACAGGAGGAGGAGGAGGGGGAGACGCATAGGGCTCTAGCGCTGAGCCAAAACCATCGGCACGCAGCCCACGCTGCGCGCTAGAGTGACGCACAAGGCCGAGATGGCCACCCACAGCACCGTCGTCACCAAGCCGGAAGGATGAGTTCCGGACTGTTGGATAGAGGGTATACAGGGAACGCCTACACAGCGCTTGCGCTGTGAAGGCGCAGCACGGGAGAGGATGCATTGCATGTAAAGCAACGAGGAGGGACCGCTTGCTCTAGCTGAGCGAGGCATAAGCCTCTGCGGTGTAAGATTAATAATAATAATAATAATTACATGTAACTAACTTAGTTATAGTTACGAAAATCTGAGCAACGGCAACGCTTGCGTCAATTACCCGCCATTTGACAATAGCGCCCCGTGCCCATGGGAAAAGACGTATTGGGGATGGGCATCTAGAGGCGCTATGACGCGAGCTACATATAGGGAAGTCGATGGACTGTATTCTTTCGCCCTGGGTGCCTGCACCGCTGTTGTTGGGCTCAGTGACGTTCTAACGTTACGTTCGTTCCCGTTGGCCCCGCCCTCTGCCTCCCCCCAAACGCGTTAGAGCCCGTCCCTCCATTGTCACAGTTTCTGCCCACAACGGCTGCATCGGCGCCGGCTCGACCCGGGATCACGGATGCTGAGCTTAGCCAACTCCCGCGCAAGACCATCCAGCTCGTCTTCGTCGCGTCGCGATTTAGGTAGTGAGAAGCGTACGCGTTTTTGTACGGGTTGCTCTAGCTCGAAATGGCGGCTCTGCGCGTGGGGCGGCCGCCTGGCGATTCTGGCGTTCTGCTCGTGGATCTTCCGCTCCAGGTCTCCCGTATACCGGTAGCGGTAGCGAGTGGTGTCGACGTGCCGGTCGGAGTAGCGGCTTCCAACGTTGGGCTGCTTATAGTCCGGGCGCGGGGTCGGTGGACGATAGCCGCGTTCTGGGCCCGGCCAGGCCGCTAGATGAAGCCGCTCGGGATAGCGATGCATAGTGATGCTACACTTGTTTGAAGATAGCGTTGAAGTTGAGTGCGAGCCTTGTACAATGACCCTCGAGGCATGCCCTTCTCTCCTTTTGAGTGAGCAAGATGCCGTGAGAGTCCGTATTCTTGTACGTGGGCCGCGTTCGTGTATCCTGATTTACGTCGCTACTTCGCGTTCCCGCTTCACGTTCACGGCAGCTCCAACGGGATATATAAGCGCCTTTCTCCGCTGTTCCTTCACCCTTCCTTTATCATAGTCAGACCACAAGCGCAAATTCCACCATCTTCCTTGCATTGTCAGCCTTTAAACGAACAGAAGCCCCGCCACCTCGACCAACGGAAAAAATGCCCTCCCTCGCTGAACAGTACAAAGGTCTTCGACTCAACAACGAGATCAAGCCGCTCCTTCATCGATATGGCATCCCGTATGACAAGAAGAAAGCCAACAAGGAGAGCCTACTTGCGTTGTTGCAGGCAAACGGGGTCCCCCTAGACCGGGTGCAGCAGAATGCAACAGCACCAGAACTCAGCAACGTCGAAGTTCATGGTCTCGAGCAGATTGCTCAGGATTATCCCCCTCTCGGCTCCGATGAGAGCTCCGGCAGCGGCTTGGACGAGGACTCCGGCGGCGGCTCTGGTGACGGCATGGACGAGGACTCCAGCGGCGGCTCTGGTGACGGCTCCGGTGACGGCTCTGGTGACGGCATGGACGAGGACTCCAGCGGCGGCTCTGGTGACGGCTCTGGTGACGGCTCTGGTGACGGCTCTGGTGACGGCTCTGGTGACGGCTCTGGTGACGGCATGGACGAGGATTCCAGCGGCGGCTCTGGTGACGGCTCTGGTGACGGCCCCAGTGCCGGGTTGGGTTCGGACTCGATTTCTGCGACGACGAGGTCAGTCCAACGTCTGGTCGACCTTTCAGACTACAAAGGCCATGCGGAAAAGGCAAGGCAGGCTGGTATTCCTGATCCGGCCGACAAACTCACCGACCTCGAGCGACGGCTGCTGCTTGAATATCCTGCGGCCTCGGCATGCTTGCCCACAATCAAGAGGGGCCTCGGCCAGGCAAACCTCAAACAGAAAGTGACGGGTCTTGTGGATTGGTTTGCGTCGGTGGCCAAGAGTCAGAACATCCCCGTCGGTCCTGCTCTCGTCTTCTTCGACTCCTACCTGTCCTCGCCAAACCTGGACTTCGTGGCCTATTTCCTCGACAAGGACGGCTGCCGAGAAGGCTGGTACGGGCATGCCAGCAACCCGAACGCCAGAAAGCAAGCTGCCAAGCGCCTCGGCAACCTCTGGTCCCTGGCCTTAGACTCGCCCGAGGTGGCTCGGACGGCCACGACTACGACTACGGCCTCGTCCGATCTGACCGTCAAGCAGGACTTCTTCATGGAGGTCATCGACCCCTACGACGGTACGCCGACCAGGGGGAAGGTTATCGGACTCCACATGACGAAGAAGAATACCCTTGGCGTCCGGCTCGACAGTCTGTCAAAGGAGTACCCAGATCTAGGGCGTGGCCTCTGGGTCGTGTGCACAAGCGGGAAGGAGCTGGAGGCATACAGAGCGTATGTAGCAGCGTTCCCAAACGGAAAGCTGTCGTCGGCGCCTGAAAGTCTACTCACTGGATGTCAATCCACGGCAGACTTCCACCTGGACTGTGTCTTCAGAATGAAGTGGGGGAAAACGTACCACTGCTACGGGTATGGTCGTCCAAAGAACGGGGACATCCACCATATGTTGATGTTCTCGAAGACCACCCTGTCGAAGGCGCTCGAAGGCGCAGCCGCCGCTGTCAAGATGCTCCAAACGCACACGGACAGAACCGGCCAGTCTAGCTACGAGGGCACAAGCGAGGCTCAGCTCGAGGTGATCAGCTTGAGGGCAAAGCGGACTGTCTTAGTTCAGTAGCCGCCGTCATCTTGACGCCATTTGGCGGCCTGAGTTCCAGCTGGGTTTCCTCACGAATGGCGCTAGGCGCCTCGGATTTCTGTCATCAGGGATCACTGTCAGTCCTGTTATGGAATGTTATGGAAGCAGAACGGGGGCTCTGGCCTATATCTTTCAGTTGCTGCTGTTGTTTGTTTTGGCTTGCTTTGCCTCTTCGCTTTTGTTCACTTGCTTTCAACTGACTTTAATCCTTGTTCTTGTTGGCCTGAGTAATATCATCTGTATAATAGTTCAGCAGCAGACATCTTACTATAGCTTGTGTTCACATCCTGCCTAGTCCGGACCTTGATAATTGACTGCTTTCCAAGCCTTGTCTCGCTTTAATTATTCTCTGCGTACAATTATAGTTCGTTGCAACGTCAAACCTACCAACAATGCTAAACAATAGTATCTTACTAGTCCGCGACCAACTTAATTTCGGTTAACTAGCACATTCATCGAACAGACTACTACGTCGCAATTGCCTCGGTAGAGCGGTGGCTATTGAGCAGCGTGACCACGCCCTTCAAGCAGCAACGACGTCGAGGCAGTCCGAGGACTGTGCTCAATTTATTTGCGTTACAACTCCCACCGTTTTTTAGCCTATAAGCAACAAAAACGCCTTCTCTCTACACGGGGACTAGATCTTCAACCGGCCAGTTTTCCCGGGCTCGCTCCACCGCCACACGCTCGCCGAATCCGCAATACCTCTTGCAAACCACCCTTAAGCACACATCAACACACCATCATCGAACGCTGCTGAATGGATACCAAGCGGTCTCAAAGCCAATAACGTGTTTGATAAGCGAGCGCCCCGGATAAGCGAGCGCCTCACTTTTCCACGCGACGCGTTACCTCTATACTCAACACCACTTTTCTCATTAACCCAACATGCCTCCTACTTTAAAGGAAGCTAGAGTAATTCTCGCCGTTGAAGCTGTTCGGAATGACCCAAAACTAAGTATACGAGCCGCAGCAAAGATTTACGACGTTGCGAGCCGAACTATCCGTCGTCGACTCGCCAATATACCTGCACGACGCGATATTCCAGCCAACTCACGCAGCCTAACGGATCTGGAGGAGAAGACAATAGTTCAGTATGTGATTGAGCTATATACCCGTGCATTTTCTCCGAGGTTGTGTGGTGTGGAAGATATGGCCAACCAACTTCGGCGCGTACACGACGCGCCCCCTGTCGGCAAACGCTGGGCACATAACTTCGTCAAACGCCAGCCAGAGCTCCGAACGCGTTATACGCGTAGATACGACTATCAGAGGGCTAAGTGTGAGGATCCAAAGGTCATTGGCGAATGGTTTGCCCTCGTACAGAACGTCAAGGCCAAGTACGGTATTGTGGATGACGATATCTACAACTTTGATGAGACTGGGTTCATGATGGGCATCATCTTCCCAGGCATGGTGGTTACAACCTCGGATGGCCGTGGCAAGGCAAAGCTGGCCCAGCCTGGCAACCGGGAATGGGCAACGGTGATCCAGGGAGTCAATGCCCTCGGCTGGGCCATCCCTCCATTCATCATCTTGGCCGCGTAGTACCACCTCGCCAACTGGTATACCGAGTGCAACCTCCCAGCCGACTGGCGCGTCGCAACCACCGACAATGGCTGGACTACCAATGCGGTAGGCCTTGATTGGATCAAGCACTTCGACTTCCATACAGCGCCTCGTACAAAGGGCAAATACCGGTTGTTGATCCTTGACGGCCACGAAAGCCACCACTCGACCGAATCCGAGCTCTACTGCCAGCAGAACAACATCATCACGCTCTGCATGCCTCCACATTCCTCCCACCTCCTCCAGCCACTCGATGTTGGCTGCTTTGGGCCGTTGAAGCAGGCGTACGGTCGCCAGATCGAGGACTTGATGCGCGCGCATATCAACCACATAAGCAAGCTCGAGTTCCTTTGCGCCTTTCGCGAGGCCTTCTTTACCTCCATCACCGAGAGGAATATCCAGGGCGGTTTTGCAGGGGCTGGCCTTGTGCCATACGATCCAGAGAGGGTACTTTCCAAGCTGGATGTAAGGCTTCGTACACCAACACCCCTGAACTCGCGGGCCGGCACACCACAACCTTGGGTCTTCCAGACACCCCACAACCCTCGAAAAGCCAACTCGCAGTCGACGCTTATTAAGACTCGGATTGCCAACCATCAAAATAGCTCCCCGACCTCGATGTTGACTGCTGTGGACCAGCTTACCAAGGGTACGATGGCTATAATGCACCGCGTGGCCATCCTCGAGTCAGAGAACGCTTCGCTCCGCAAGGCCAACGAGGCACTAAGCAAGCGCCGGAGAGCCAAAAGAATACGTGTGCAGCTTGGAGGATCCCTTACTTTACAGGGTGCACAGGAGGCACTGGGCCAGGGGGCTGTTGGTGGGGAGGTGGCGCAAGAAAAGGAGCAGGATGGTGGTGGTGCAGGGGGGGGTCGTACGAAGGTTCGGTGCTGTAGTGTGTGCAGCAAGCCTGGCCATAATGCCCGCACTTGCCAGGAGGGTGCAGAAGGGTCTAATTCATCTGTTTCTGATGTAATTATAGTTGGTTCCTAGTGTTGTAGTATAGCAATTGAGGGTAGTAGTTGTAGGGTAGGCAAAAGTGAGGCGCTCACTTATCCGGGGCGCTCGCTTATCAAACACGTTAGGGGAAACCCCTTTTCGAGTTCGTAGGTGTGTGCTTAGGGTTAGGGTAGTTCGCTTCCCGTTCCCGTTCCCGTCTCCTTTCCTCGTTCCTGTTTCCAACTCCTTGTTCTTGTTCCTAGAATAAGTAAACAATGTCACGTGAAACCGATTTTGTCCCTGCACCGCATTTCCGTCCACGCAACATCCACGTTCTCACGCCGCCACCGGTTCCCGTCCGCGTCTGGCTCAGACGCATTTGCCGATCCCCGTTCTTGCCCACCTTCATGTTAATAGGATTCTAGTTTACGCAAGCTTGAAAGAAGAAAAGAGGTAGGAGATGTAGATAACTGCTAACTATATAAAACTTTGCAGTAGAGCCCGAGGAAGTTCATTGTTCAATCTTTACCATTGTATCAGCTCTCCTCTTCCAAGCTCAACTCCAACGAGAGAAACCTCTATCACCTATCGTCTTTGACTGTCCAGGCGGCAGCATCCTACTATTTGCGGTACAGAACGCACCTCAAGATCCTCAACGGAAGCCAACTTCTCTTCTATCGAAAATGTCTGCATACAGCTACGCCGTGTTCTGCAATATGCTCAAGTGGCACGACGCTGGTGTCCGAGCAGTAGCATTCTCGCCTGACGGCAAAACTCTTGCGTCGGCTTCATACGACAAGACGATTGGACTCTGGGATGTGACGACCGGCGTACGCCGGCTGACGCTTGAAGGGCATGACATTTCGGTCAGGGCAGTGGCATTCTCGCCAGACGGCAAGACTCTCGTGTCTACTTCCGAAGACGAAACACTCCGGCTATGGGATACGGCAACCGGTGCGTCCCGGCTGATGTTCAAAGCATCTAGCGCTTCGATAGCGTTCTCGCCGGACGGCAAGACTCTAGCGTCGGCTTCAAACGGCAAGACAATCCAGTTCTGGGATACCGCAACCGGCAAAATTCAGCAGACGTTTAGGAGCCCGTGGTGGTTCTACGGGAAAGTGGCGTTCTCGCCCGACGGCAAGACGCTAGCGTTGACATCGGATCTGAACGATAGCATAGTCCAGCTATGGGATACGGCAACCCGATTTCGACAGCTCAAGGGGAATGTTAGCCGAATCGAAGCCATGGCGTTCTCGTCAGACGGCAGGACTCTGGCCGTGGCTGCAGAAGATATCCGGCTCTGGGACGTGGAGACTGGCGAGCTTCGTGTTACGCTCAACAAGCGGTGTAAGTGGGTCAGGGCACTAGCGTTCTCGCCGGACGGCGAAACTCTGGCGTTGGCTTCATCTAAGACAATCAAGCTCCTGGATACGGCGACCGGCGGTCTCCGACAGACACTTGAAGGTCACACAGGGTGGATCATTGCAGTGGCATTCTCGCCGAACGGCGAGAATCTAGCATCGGGTTCATTGGACTGCACGATCCGGCTCTGGACGATCAGAGCGGAGAAGGATGAGGCTTGCTAGATACGATGATGATGGCACCAGATTGCCAGTATTCGGGAGATGGGAAGCTGAAATTCAGTTAGTTAGTTGGGGCTCGGAGGTAGGAGGTTGGTCTCAGTTGGCAGATATTTAACTTGAACTCTGTTTCCCCTCTCGGTCTCATTCTATCCTCATTGAACATTCACCACTCAATTATCTGCTCCGTAGCCCATTTGGTTGCACATCATGCGTGATTACACTCGACGAGAGTACTCGTGCGGCCACGGCTGCATCGACTAGCCGAGCCAGCCACCAGGACCCCGACCCGCACGCCGGGCCGCCGGCGATGGCTCGGTCGCTTGCCTGGCTCGGTCCGGTCGTCGGGCATGGCCCGGGTTCGACCTGCCCGCCCTGCATTACTCGGAGCCCAGATACCCGTGCCATTGCCAGAAAGCCCCCGATGCCCCGGGCTCGGATGGTGCCCCGCGTCTGGGTGACGACGAAACTCGGGAACTTCTGCAAGACGAAATTCAGGACCTCTCCCATCGTCCTACAACGGCACAAAAGATCAGTGGCAAGCGGATATTGCATGATCTTATAAAGCGGTTCCGTCAAGTTACCAAGGCCATCAACGGCTTTACTACCAGCAACAAATTCAACAGAAAGAATCGCCCCCGCTTTTTCCGCTCGCCCTGCCCCTTCTTGAGGTCTATGTTACCACCCCAATTCCACGCTGCCCTCCTCCGCGCCTATGAAAACAAATTGCGAGAAGTCGTCTTCGTGTGTGTAAGTGGAGTGTTCATGAACTGAAAATGAACGTGCCAAGTCACCAACACCCTCTTCAAAGTTGATGAAGTCAACAGCGTCGCCACCAGAAGACATGCCGCTGTGCATGCCTTGTATGCCATTGTAGTAGCAGAGAACGCTGTCTGGATCAAAGCTGCCGTACGAAGGTTCTGCAAACCCGTTGCTGTTGGTACACCGATGATCAAAGCTGTTGTACAATAACTCCGTGGACTCGTTGCCGTCGGCATACGGTTCGCCTTCCGCGATTGGCATAGGATAGGCGGATGCCGGCGGCAAAGTATCGGCTGGCTTTCTGTGTGTCGTGGTGTTCAGCACACCGCCACGGTTCATTGCCGATTGGCTGAGGCGCCACAGGGTCTTGTTGTCTCTCTTGCCGCAATTCTTGAAGTTCTATTGAGAACCGTTAATTTGAGCCGAAAGAAACAATATTAAGTAGCGTACCCGATTCGCACTTAGATTTCTATTGACCGTAGCAAGCTTCCAACGGTCTTGGCCATCTCCACCGATCCAGTTCCGGATCTCCTCCGAAGTCATCGGCTGGGTTTTGAGTGCGCAGGAAATGGCCTCTGCGCAGTTCTTCCACCCACTCTTTTTTCTTCTCTCACTCCCTCTCGTGCCGGCTGCTACCGCGGTTCTTTTTCCTTCCTCATCTTCCAACTTCTTTACCCCGTTGGGTACATGTAGCAGCTGTGTAGGCGCTTCGTGGAGATCATGGGAGGCAATGTACCACTGACCGTATAACAACGGTGCGGATAGGGCGCCAGACTGGTCCATTGGGTTGAGGGGAGATATTTGCTTGAAGGAGGAAATCCCTCAGTCGTCTCAATTGGTGTGAGTAAAGATGCCAGTAGTGGTAGACGATAGGTTCCCCGCGGTCAAGGATCGGGACAGAGACCACCGATGGCAGAAGACTTGGAAGTGAGCGTTGCGCTCCAGAAAGATGGGTAACTCGAGAATTATAAATACGCTTCTCCCATGATGCCGAGATCGTTGCCGACACTGCGCACATATCGACCCGATTCATGCATTGCCTGCTCGGATCCGCTTCATCTTGCCCCTACGTGGTAGCCTTGACTGAAGCGCCGCCTAGAACAGGAGGCCGCTCGTCATGTCTGCTCTAACCTAGATGACTGAGCGGCCAATGAATTATCAGAAGGTATCGATATGGGCTGTTGGCCCCAGCATCGAAGGCTGGCCCGGACCTGAGACCTCGTGGTCGTTGTGCTAAGCCCCGCGAACCATCCCTCCTCGTGTTGGCTCTTCCAGTCTGAGTCCGTGTCTGCCCGCCCGGACCCGTCTTTGCGCTAAGCCTCCGCGAGCTACGTTAGCGGATTGAACTTGGGCCTGTTTTCTCTGTACTGGGCCCCCGCGAGCCACTCGTTCTCCGTTCAAGCGCGTGTCTGCCCGCCCGGATCCGAGACCTCGTGGCTGTGCTGAGCCCCCGCGAGCCGCTTGTCCCTGTCTTTTGAGGGCGGCCACAGAGGAGTGTGCAGGGATGTGCCAGCAGCGGTCCGTGTGCCCAGGGAGGGGGGTAGCATTCAGGAGGTAGCCCTGCAAACCACCCCTGTATTTGCTGGGATGAACAGGATAGAGGTGCCGGCGTGGTAAGTGACGCGACGAGGCGCCAGGACGGGGCTCAATGCCGGGATGACGACGGACGGCACGACCAGGGGTATAAGCCGGGTGACGAGACAGGGTGATGATGAGCTGAAGTGACGAACAAGATGAGTTAGCCTCCCCAAGGAGAGGGGGAAGCGGGCTGGAGGATGCGGCCTTGCTACAGGCTGCTTATTGGAGCTGAACATTTCCAGCGCTTGAGACTGTTGGGTAATGAACTCGGCTGTTTAGGGAGGCCGCGACGTGGGCCTCAAGATTGGAGCGCAGGCTGATTTGTGACTGGGGAGGGGGGCGGGCTTGAGAATGTGCCTATCTGCGGGCTGATCACAGAGGCTAAGCACTCAACCCGTGATGATGGCCGCTTGGATCGACTGAGAACCTTGATCGAACTGGGAGGGCTGTAGTCTTGGCCCCGGCAGCCGAGGTGAGGCGACTTTGAGATGGTGGGCTGCTCGCTGGGCCTAAGTCAACGATGAGACATTAGTCTGAGCAGTCCAGTGCTTGACGGCGCGTATGAGGCAATTCGACGCAGTACGCCGGAACAAGGCGGACCACTTGTGAGCCACCCAACGTATCACCGGGGCTAGGACGACCGCGCGTGTGAGGCAGCCTAGTACCCCCACCATGCTAGTAAGCCGGTAGATGGAACGG
>MU863704.1:23983-40940 GCA_033575675.1 Parathielavia hyrcaniae | reverse complement strand
GTTCTCCCGGCCTACTGGACCGATAAACATTCTCAGCTACTTGCCGCAAGCTTCTGCCCGCAGCCTGCTATCAAGAAGCCGGTCCCCGAGGGCAACACACGGCTCAAGCAATCCAAAATAGCTGAACGGCTGGCATTGGAGCTGGACACGCTTCTCTCGCAGAAGACCCTGCCTGGTAGAGCCTCGATGGCGATGGAGCATGTCATGTCGACCTTCTTTCCCGCTACACTGGACAAGCCCTGGGCCAATGCAGAACTGGATCTTCACTTTGGGGAAAGAATCTTCGATAGAGCGGTTCGCGTCTCGTGTCTATGGACGAGCCGTAGCACTGACACCTCTGCGTCGACCATGCCACATATGCCGGCAAGCGCGCCGGTTTTGGCGTACATCTCCAGACAGAGGCTCGCTGCACTCCGCAACAGTCATTTCACAAACGAACTCGAGCCACGCAACGCCCTGAACAACCCGGTTACGAGGTTACAGCAGCTGCGGTCCAAGCTACTCATCCCTGCAGATGTTGACCGCGATCCTTACATTGTTGCGACTCTTCTCGTCATGGCCCAAGCGCACTTCCACAATAAAACACCATTGTCTCCGTTTTCACTTCAGCACCGCTCTTCTAGCGGCCGGCAGTCTACGCAGTCTACGCAGACCCCGAGAATGCCGCTCCACGATGTGAACGTACAGGTCATTACCCACCAAGGCCAGGGTGAGAACGCAAACTTCGTTGTATACACCGCCATCGTAACAACGACATTCCTCAACCGCTTCATGTTTCCGAACAAAGGGCCGGGCTCAGAAGACAGCAAGTCCGGAATCAGCATCTCGCGTACGGAAGTCAAGGTCTGGCCTATGCTAGGCCTGAGAGAGCGGTTTGTCAGGGTCCTGCTGCCCGAGATCGCGGACCCAGGTTGTATCCGTTTTTGGGACCCTTTAGTGGAATCAGGTCGCAAGCGCAAGCGAGAGGGCACGAGCAGTTCTGAGGAGCAAACCCCGCCACGAGCTTCGCCGCTTAGAAGCGGAAGACGTCCATTTTGTCGGTGATCCTTCGTGTGGTTTGAGCTTCGGCAAGCAGTGGGGTATTAGAAACATGTGGGAACCACACAGAGGAGGAAAATGTCAACTGTGGGTGTATGTCTTGAGTAATTTGAACTACTTCTCGACATTAAATATAGTCGTGCCAGAACCGCTGTCATGAATGATCACTTGGGCTTGTCGTTGAGACCGTCGTGGAAGCAACGAAGGCTACTAGCGTTGGAGTCTCTGGAAGCTGGAAGCTCGCCCGCGTTGCCCGACACCGAAATCTACAACAAACTCAAGTCTATAAGACAAAAGTACAAAACCGCAGCACAATCTCTGAGATACTCATAGAAGTATGACGGCAAGGAGTTAGACGATATCTCGCGGCCCATGGAAATCTCAGACACTGCCAAGACATTGTCAGAGCATAATTAGCCACCTCCTAGCAATGGTCATTGTTTCCACCGCCAGTACTAGAGATCGTCAAGTGTGACCGCTCGTATAGCTAGGCCGCCGTCTTCAAACAGCTTGTTGAGAGATTCCGCTCTGGAGCCCCCTGCACCTAAACGGTATCGACAAAAGGACATTCTGCCTACCCCACCATCTTCGAGACTACTTCCACGATACGTGCTCCAGGCCGGCGGCCACACAGAGTACGCACTGAATCAGATGTAGGAAATCCCAGCCGCGTACAGCGCCCACAACAGACAATGAAAATGCGACAAAGCTGACGACCACCCAGCAAGCGAGTCGCAAGAATCTGAGTTTCCCATTTTCCCAGAGAGAATCAATTCGGTATTGGAAAAGGCACATAAGAGCAAGAATGAAATCGGTGAAGTGAATAGCAGCCGGCGCGGCCCACAGAACCTCAGGGCGGTGCTGTATCAGTTGCCACAACCCTATAGAAATTTGGATGCAGTGAATTGCCATGCCAAGGGCGAGGAAAGGGGTCAGCAACGGCCACCTGTCGACAAGTTTGCTGTACAGTGGATACACCTTCACGGTGACCTGCGGGGTGTCAGTCTTGGATCAGGTCGACAGGGCTATTTCTCGTTACCAGAAAGACCTCAGCAGCGAGGATGGGCACGCATTCCCAGGCGAGGAAGAGTTTCGGCATGTGAGCGAGACGGCCCGCCCTGGCGAGCCCCAAGAGAATCGCCAGCGAGATTTCAACACAGAGCCAGACCACGCAGCAGCTGCATTGAACCGGATCTGGCCACAAGAGCCATGTTGCCCGGCCTTTGTTCACAAACACGAGGAGTGATTTGATAAGCTCGCGCCAGGCGTAAAGAGATTGGAGTCCTAAAACGAGGGCAGATGCGGCGGCGACCTGGGTCACTTGGCGGTCGGTGATGTCGTCCTGCATTGGGCAAAAGGTTGACACGACATGCGGGAGCTGGATAAGACGGAACAAGGCAAACGATGCGGCTTGCAGGAAAGTGCATGCTGAGCGATCTGGGACCTGGCATATATACAGCGGGTCAGGAGGAGACGGCTGTTCAGGTGGCTGGCGCCTGGCAAAGGACCATCTACGGTATGAGATATCAGGCTGAGTGGCGCGGCAGTGACAAGGGCCTTTTGCGCTGTCTTCCGTATGCTCAGGGGTAGCAAAGCGCGCAGCGAGGACCGACGGAAGTGAGCTGTCGGCAGCCAGCCGATGGGGCCACCTGTGTTGGTGGCCTTGGTTGGACACAGCATACCGACTGTGGGCCGCACGAAGCAACCCGGCCTCCCGTGGGGCTATTGAATACGGTCGGGCGAAGCAAGCAGGCCAAGGTTGTGTTGCTTCTTTTCGCCGTAAACCGAGCATGGCTTCTTACGTCAGGGTACGAGCTGCGAAGAACGGTGCCTGCATGTTGCGAAAGGGGTGTCTGAGATCGAATCTCGGCGTACGCTCAGTGGGCATCTCGGTATGCCCCCTTCGCCAACGATGACCCCTGGCAATGACTCTCCCACCTCATCACGCTTCACCAGCTCTGTAAGCTTGTCTTTCCCGGGTTGGGCTTGCCGCGGGGACACAGTCGAGCGGCACCCGCCCCGGAAACCCCCTTGTTTGGATGCCATGCTGCACGCGAGCCTTCATGCTTCTGTGGCCAGGCAGCAGCATCAATTCCGCGAACTACCATCCCATCCTGCCACGTTCTTGAGCAGTGGGCGGGCCCCCTCCCCGCCCCTTCCCTGATCCGCCCTGCGCAAGAGGCAGATTGTAGTGAGCTTCCCGATGCGGTACCTGAGGCTTGAGTGAGCAGCATCGCAATCCGGATTCGGTGAACCGGCATTGGCCTCCTAAGTTCCTTTTAGCCGGATGTTTTGCTGCACTCATGTGTTAGTGATTCTGAGTGTTAAAAAAAAAAGGGCAAGGCGCCGCGTGGCCCCATGCACCCAAGCACCGGCCACGCCCAAGATTTTTGCCCTGCGTGGTCTGCTTTGCGCCAAGCGGATTGTCCCGATGGGTGGTTCGTCACTAGAGAGCGGATTGACGACTTCGAGGTGCCGTTATGATGGAGGAGCGGTGGAAGCGGGTGCTCTGGCTTGGGTGGGATTCCATCAATACCTACTGCCGGCGAAGGCGTGTACCGTACCCTTTCCATCTTTTGTGTATGAATGGGCGTTGGTGCAACGTGGACAGCGCATCTGAGGGATAAAGAGCTCGAGTTGCTAGCTTCGTCATGAGTACCTCGCCTATTGTGATAGCTGGATTCTTTGATCTGGCGTCCTTAAATATCAGGGGTAGTAAACAAATCCTGTTACCAGGGAAACTGTGTAAGTCGTACAAGTACTTCTATATACGGATTACCATTTCTGATTCCTCCGTTCGGACCTACAAGGACCACCACGCAATCCAATCAGGTCTCAATGCGCGACCACGGACATCACTTGATCGCCTGTCCTTGATAATTACAGTACGGATTACGCCAAGCTCCATCCCCCTCGGCTTTGTGCTCCTCCCTTTCCTCTTCCACGTCCGCTACGCTGCTACTCGTCTCGCCACGCTTTATGCGTTTCTCCTCTCCATCCCTTGTCTTCCCCCTCTCTCGGCATTTCTCGAACCGTATACGCTATCGCCTGGCAGCTCACCTACCAAGCCCTGCGTCCTTGTGGCGCAGCCGCCTTGAGACCTTCTAGACTCGCCTTCTTTGTCGGCTACAGCTCTTGCTGATGACCGCTCGTCTTTGAGACTCGTCAACGTGGGAGCTCTCACGATCTTGCTGTGCTCTCGCTCTATACGTAGCAACACCTTACGTCGCAGGTTTCACGTTGCGTGTAAGCTATTCTAGGCACAAGTGCGAGACCACGTCCCCGCCCTAACTATCTGCAGCAATGCCGCAGAAACTAACCGCCTCGATGCAGGGAGGCGCTGGAGAACTTGCTACTCCTCCTCTCTTCATGACATGGCCTCTGCGGTTCTGCGGGCGACTCGCGAGGGCTGAGCTGACACGACGATTATGCCTCAGTCAGGGGCGATCCAACCGGGGGAGGCATCAAAGGAAGGTTGCAGCGCGGGCCCAAACAGGAGAGGGGACGAGGCGGATTCGACATGACATGGCCTCTGCGGGCGACTCGCGAGGGCTGAGCCGAGACGGCGATGAGGCCTCGGTCAGGGGCAATCCAACCAGCAGAGCCCTCGAGGGAAGGTCGCGGAGCGGGCCCAACTGGGGAGGGGACGAGGCGGGCTCGACATGACGTGGCCTCCGCGGCGGGCGGCTTGCAGGGGCTCAGCCGGCACGACGATAAGGGGTTGGTTAGAGGTGATCCAACCAGAAGGGCCCTCAAAGGGAGGTCGCAGCGCGGGCCAATACAAGGGAGGGGACGAGGCGGACTCGACATGACATGGCCTCTCCGGCTATGCGGGCGACTCACGAGTCACGCCGCAGGATGAAGGGGCTGACGAAGGGCCTGGGAACCTGATCACGACAGCTGATTTGCTGTCTTCGCTTCAGCGAGAGCGGGACGGCAAAGGGATGAGACTACCGCGCGTATCAAGCAGGTAGGTGCCCCCTATTTTTCACTTCTAGTGGCGCCAGAAATGTGAGACTGTTGGGATCTCAGATAGCGAGCGGTGATTGCAGTCGATAGGGAGCCGCAGCAGGGAGTGTAGAGTCTGTCCCCCGATCTGGTTGCTTGCCACAACGGTCGGAGCTGCCCTTACGATGGGGGAGACTCGGCCCAAGTTCCTTAAGCCCCCTGCATAAGTTAGCCTCCTTCTTCCGTGGCGATGTAGCCGGAACTACCAATAGCAAGACAGTCCCGGCCACTCGAGCGCCACGGTCTCGTCCATTTCTGCCTCGCCGTCAATGCTACAAAGGCAGGATCGCCAGCCATACGTCAGAAGGCGTCGAGCTCTGCCTTTCTACCCTGGACCCCGTCCACTGCTAGCTCACTCGCCGCGCGTAACCGGAGACTCGGCCGTAGTTGGGCCTGCTTCAGGCCTAAAGCGTCCAACGAGCCCCCCACACACCCCTGAACTTGAGTTGGAGGGGCTGGAGGGCTGTGCGAGATGAGTTCAGGTTCGAGGCGCTGGCTGGATGTGGGATTGAACACGCGGTTCGAGCTGCCTTGGCAAAGTCAGGGGTAGAGGGGTGTGTTAGCAACCGTGAAATCCAGGCGGCAGGGCACCAACCATCCTAGTGCCTTGCGCAATGTTCCGTCTATATGTGTTGACTCGCCTGGGTACATCTCCTTTTAGCTGCGCTGAACCCCGACTCCCCCTCTTGATCTTTACCCAGAACCTTCACCATCCTCGAAACCAATTTGTCCCGGCAAACAATACCTTCAATTTCGCCCAAGGTCACGGTCGTCTCCAACGGCGCAACAGCTATGCAGCTTCACGGGACAGCAGTGTTAGTTTCTACACTACCTGATCCTCTCTATTTTCCACTCGGGCTAGGTTTCCGCTGACTCTGAGTTTGTGGTATAGCCCCCTACCGAGCGGTATCTACGAGAGCCTCGTCGAATATGCTCAACGTCTTGCCGAAGAGCGGGGGCGTAGGTCGCCACGCGCTTGGTCCTCTCCGCCACAGTCCCTGCTCGAAGGACTTATCGATCTTCTCGACCATATAGCCGCCATTTGCGAGTCCAGAACGCTAGCCTCGATACCCTCAACCTCCATCCTGGACCTGATCTCCGGCTGCGGCTTTGATGACCGTGACCAAGCGGAAACCGCGCTACGCTCTTATTGCTACGACCTGTACCGCAATGTCCTGACAACCTGGCCCAAGGATGCGCGGTTTCTTGAGTGGCTGTCCACTGCTGTGGAAACTTCGTTTCGAAAGTTCAAGTTGGACACTGATACTGAAGAGCTCCTTCTTACACAACTGCGGCCTCCTGAGCTCTCGGACCTACGTGAGATAACACGCAGTTACCACACCCCCGCCACCGAGCCGACTCTCAAGATCAACAGCAATGCAAGCAAGCGCGCGAAAGGGCGCCTCACAGGCTGGCGTTTCCGGGAAGGCAGCTCTGATGAGATGCATTTGATTGACATTAAAGTCGGAGGAGGAACCGACTGGGTGGGAGAGGAATATGCTCACCGAAAGTTCAAGCGCCGGCTGCTTAAATTCTGGGAACGACAAGGCGGGCGGGAGAGAGCGATTGTGAAGGCCGGCGGCGCTATAACTGAGAACACCAGATTCCTCATCACGGAAGTCCTCGACGAGCGTTCAGCAGGCTCTGAATATTACGTTGAATGGGTGGGTTATGGGAGTGAAAGCCGCTCTTGGGAGCCGAAGAGTGGAATACCGGAAGACCTCATTCGTGCGTTCAGACGGGCAAAACTTCTTCAGAGTTGAGGTTGGTAGATGCAGGTTTACACATTAAGTACAGAACTTGCTGTTCTAGCCGCCGAATTTGGCAGGGCAGGCCGCCATTTTCGGGTGTCTCGACAGTGCGGGGCGCTTGGTCACAGCCAGGTACTCGGTACCTGACTACCCCACCTGCACCATCCTCCAATAAGCGTCCTAGTCCTCAGCTGTTGGTTTCAACTTCCGAAATCAAGAAACCGCCTTCACTGGATCCATTTTTCGCTTCCCAGCGCAGCCACACATACATAAGATGGCGCCGCTCGCGCTTCCCGTCATTCCCGCCTCGTCGGCCGTTGTCGTTAGAGTCGGCGACGTTGCCTTCTGCACTCAACGCCATCGCCATGCCAGCACGTCGCCCGCCGCAGCTGCTCACGGAAGACCGGCATCATAATGCGCACTTCGTCCGGCGCTTCACCCAACGAGAAGCTGAGAAGCGAATTGCGAGACGGCCAGCAGCTTATACGGCCGAGCAGCGCGCAGCTCTCCGCAAGCAGCTCGAGGACACCAAGTTCCTTACGCCCGACTATGCCGACAAGACCAAGATCAACATCGCCGGTTTGCTGCGGAAATGGAAGAGGTAAACCGTCACCTCCCTTCCGTTCTGCCATCATTTTTGCTGATGAATCTCGAGATACTGCGAGTTCGCTAAGCTACCGGGAACCTGGCGAGAGGTAATGCAGAAAGCAAACCGAGCGATGGCGATGGATTCCCTCGAATATCTTTGTCAAACATGCAGGATCGGGTCGTGGGCTTCGTCCTGGGAGTACTTTCGTCAGTACAAGCAGCTGTATGCCAGTGCCACGGGCCGCTATATGGACAGGAACGACAGTAAAGAAGTCAAAAAGGTAGATCCCCAGGCCCTCGTACACCGACGCAATAGCTAACACGTCTTGCAAGTGGCACGATGCCATTTTGGTCCCGAGGTACGGTCTGCAAGCACCATGCACCCGTGGAAAGGACGTTGCAAACGTAGACACCTTGCTGGTCCTGTAGACGTTCATTATCAAGTACGACACCGGCATCTTCTTTCGGGAGAGGCACCGTATCTAGTTGTTGGGGTGCTACCTCGGCCTTGCCTTCACCGGGGCCAGGCCGGCCGAGTTTGTGGACGGCGAGAGAAAGAGCGGCAAGGATGGGTGTCTTGAGGAGCTCTTCCCCCGGCACGCTATTGGGAGTGTCCCTAGCGACGAAGATAAAGCGCCCGATGAGCATTCCAGGCTGCTGGAAGAGATGATGTCGCAAGAGTACGAGAGCCGTGGACGCCCAAAGGCGCTCTGTTATGAGGACATTCAGCTGATGGTCGTACGCCACCCGGAAACCGGCGAGGACGTCCTAGTTATGGCCATCCGGCTTGCGCACCACAAAGGGGCGGACAACAAGCCGAAGCCGTAAGTGATCGTCCGCTTATCTCCGGCGTCTTGGAGCTAACAATATTCCCTCCAGGACCATCTTCTTCTTTACACCCACTAGGAGGTTGATCTTCTGTTTCATAAG
The DNA here is from genome assembly GCA_033575675.1 of Parathielavia hyrcaniae. Classification (NCBI taxonomy): domain Eukaryota; kingdom Fungi; phylum Ascomycota; class Sordariomycetes; order Sordariales; family Chaetomiaceae; genus Parathielavia; species Parathielavia hyrcaniae. The sequence goes on along the minus strand of MU863704.1, from coordinate 32,625 downwards.
CGTCATCGTCAGCCTAGCAGTCCACGACGGCGCGTTTGCTGCGTCGAAGTTCACTAGCGTTAGAGAAGTCTTTCAGCACAAGAACCGGGGACCAGTCAAGTGTACTCCCTTTCGCTGGAAGGAGGAATGGCTCAAGCGGCCGGTTTTCCGTCGACTTGACGACTCCATTGCTGAGAAGGACTCCGACGAGTCCAGTTCGGAAAGCGAATCAGACGGTTCAAACACCTCAAAGTATCAACCTCTCCCATACCAGAAGCTGTTAGACGACATGACGCGGCAATCGCTCGACGCTGGAGAAGAAAGAGCGATTGAACCGAAGGCCTGGCGTAGGGGGGCAGCCAACGCGGCAAACGGTATGTCCTTCTCATCCTTAGAGTAGCTTTGTTTAACGGCATACAGGCAATGCCTCTGATGCTGTCCGCGATCAGATGATGCGTCACGACCCCAAGTGGGCTACTTTCAACAGCGCATACATCAACGAAAAGGTCGGGTTCCACCTTCAGAACGCGTTCCTCGAGGAGCCGACCGAAGACAGCCTTCTTGCAATGCTCTCGCATATCGGCCACATGCGTGATCCCCGCGCAAGGAGGGATATGGTTCCGGATCAGGTTTGGGACATGATGCCGCCCGATTCGGAGATTGAGGCACTGAAGTCAGAGAGGGCACAGCTCAAAGGCAGCCAGTACCGGGTCAAAGGCACAGAAAACGAGGATAGGATTCGAGAACTTACCAGGTTGATCGCGAGCAAGGAGGCGCAGCGGAAGAAAAATATACGGCGAGCTTACCGAGAAGATTACTTCTACAACCGTCCGACCTGGGACATCGAGGCCGACGAGAGCGAGGACGAGTATGTTGAGCCGGCTGTCGACCTACAGTTACCTGAGCGCGCCAAGCTCGCCCAAATCCTCTGCAACCAGCCGGACAACTTAAGCTCCTTTGGGCTGCTCGAACTCCGCATCCAGGCTGCTGAGCTCATGGTCGTCTTGTGCGACAAACGAGAGACCAGAAAGAGGGACCGCATCCGGCAGAGGGCACGTACCGAGGTTGCAGTGAAGGAGGAGTCTCCCGAGCCGGACCCCTTTCCACTTCTAATGGACAGGAAGCAATGCCCCCTCTGCATCGGGGATGAAACCCTATCCTTTGAAGAAAGAACATTCAAGTACTGTCGACCAGCGGTGATGTACGACCATTTCGATAGGAAGCACGCGCGGCAGCTAGGGGGCGTGAAACAGATGTCGTGTCACCACCCGAAGTGCAGCGAGGAGGCATTAGAGTTTAAGCACATGAACCATTTCAAGAACCACGTAGAAAGGGTCCACGGCGTTAAACTACGGGCTTGAGTGTATTTAGTTAACATATGAAAGATTTTTGCAAAATTGGTCGAGAATATGACGCATTGGTATCTTCAGGTTATATGCCTTCCTATCCGTGTAGTCGTAGATGGCTCTCCCAAGCCAACTACGGCGGTGTCCGTGGCTTACCAGCGAAAGAGTAGGTGGAGTGGGATAGTAGCTCGAGGCAATGATCGTGCACAAAAGGGTCATGCTAAGGCGGTGAGACTGTGTTGGGAAGCGCGAAGCCAGAGCGCCAAATCAAGACCAACATGTGACGGCGCGTGCGACGGAGCCACCATGCCATTGCGCTAACCTCCTCAAAAGGATGCCAGAATTTCAAGTCAACAACTTGAAACTCTGAGGTGGCTTATGTACTGTTGACGGCAGCCCCCACTGCCGTCACAGAACACATCACCGCCCTCTTATTGCGCGTAAGACATATTTACATCGCTCCCCTTGTATACCACTGTGAACACTGCCTTCTATATTAGCCATACTTACTACGTAAAGCACCGCCTAACCTATACGGGCGGTCCCCCCCAATATCCGTAATGTCATGTAATGGTCCCAGGTAAACCTCGTATACTCCAAGCTCCGGCGATGCTCCGGCGATGTCCAGGCTGACCGGAAAAGGAGTAGGTGGGGTGAGATGCAGCTTGAAGATCTTCTCAGGGCGGTGAGACTATGCTGGGTGCATGAAGCCAAAGCGCCAAATCAAGACTGGGGACCACGTCACCGCCTTCCTATTATTGCGTGTAAGATATGTACGGATCCGTACACCGCCTTCCTATTACTGCGTGTAAGATATGTACACCGCCTTCCTACATTGCGTGTAAGATATGTACACCGCTCTCCACCCCAGCACACCACCCACTGTGAAGACCGCCTTCTATATTAGCCATGCTCACCGCCTGAGGCACCGCCCAACCCATATAGGCGGTCCCCCTCCACATCTTGAGTGGGTGAGATGAGGTGGGTCACACTCATGGGCAAGCCATCAACACCTTCAAGGTTATATCATATGTATGTGCAGGCTGAGTAGACCTTGCGATGGTGCCCGTCACACGTGGTCTGTGAGTGTAACGGGCACCACACAGATGGTCTTCAGCCTGCACATATAATTGATATTGCACGAAGAGAGCAAGAACTACCATGACAGGATGGGCATGCGGCCAGGCCTTACAACTAGGCCCTGGTGCAGAGGCCCGCATGACGTATGCATGACGTATGCATGTCATGGGAGGCACAGGGAATCCCGTGACAGTGAGTCAGCTCTGCTTGCAGCTGAGAACGTTTGACCGCCCCCGATTTCAGAAAGGTGGGTCCAGTGTAAGAATCACCGCCTTCCTAATAGGTAACTGGCTCAGCGACAGGTACAACACCCAGCGCAGGCTACCGTTCGCTCAGCTAGCTGAGATAAAGACGGTAACTACCTCTGTTACCTCCCCTCTTCCTTGACTTTCCTGTTCCGAATCAGCCCACCCAACTCTGTAAATGATGGCTCTAGCTCTGCAAAACCTTCTTGAATTCTATACCAAACCACTACTTCACTCCATTATCAGGTGATGGTAGCGATCTAAGTTCAGCCAGTGGTTCACTCTATCGGATTGAATCATTTGTAGTTACCCTTTTTCTAGGAAAATGACTCAGTGGTATATGGCTGCACGCTGAGTGCCGTGACAAGCGTACGGCAACTGGCAAACAGAGCTGACCGCTTTGACAACTGGCCAAAGCTGTCTCTATACCATTGTGTGCTGTTTGCAGACCACGTCGCGGGCTTCGTCGCGGGCTTGTCTCAGCTCCTCACAGAGCTGTTCAATCACATCTTGGTGTCTGTGAGAGCTGTTCAATCACATCTTGTTGTCTGCCGACCACGTTGCGTAGCTCGACAATTGTCTCTCGTGTCTCGTTTTGCTGTTTGTTGATCGCCAGTAGGAGCGTCTGGAGTGCTGATTTCCCGCTTCAGTCTGGCTGTTGGCTCCGCTCTCGCTTCCCAGTCTACGTGTTCTTTTCGATGCGGTGCTACTCGTGGCATACATTGTGATTCTTCTCGGAGTAGTGGCCGTATCCTCCAGCGGTTGCATCGCTTCACGGATTTTCGCACTTGGGTTCGGGGCGCGGCTCGGTCGCTTCGGTGAGGGTGGGCGGTCGGCCACCTCGATCACTGTGTCAGGTTGCGCTGCCCCCGCCATCTCGCGGTACCTTGGCAGGGCGGCTCAGCTTCCTAAAATCCGATTTTCCGTTTTCTCTGATGGGACTTGCTTCGTGTTGCTCGCTGCCCACGATGTTTGTGTTGACATTCAGGGGCAGAAGTGCACAGTAAGGGTTAGGGTTGGTAGAGGGTTGCCGAGGCCATCACTGGGCTCAGCCCGTTACAGTGGTGGCTTGCTCTGGCTTGAGTGGGGGTCGCCACTACCCCACTTACACTGCAGGTACCTGACCCCGGCCGGACGGACATCAAGCACGATTATAACTTGAAACCTTCATAGAGAAACTATGAACGGTTGCATTGGTAACTGCAAATTCATGGTGTGCTTTGCATCTCAGGTTCTCTGCCTGGAGACCGTAGAATAGTGTAGGGGGGTACTTGGAAATAATGGACTCGCTCACCTGGATTGTGAGCACCATCTTTCGAACTTGACTCACCCCTAAAGCACCGCCTTCTTATTGCGTGTAAGACATATTACACTATAAGGCGATTTGGGTGTCGGTAAATTTTTAGTTAACTTTTTTAATAACTGCGGGGTTAGACTGTGGCTTGTGTGGCCTTGCAGGTGACATTTGGACCTGGAGGGTACCGAGGGAGTAATACCTAACAAAGCCAGATCTGGCTGTTTCCTCTCTCCCTGACCCGTCTCAGAGCCGCCTTGTCCCCTCCGCCCAGTTTGCCCTTTTCTGTTCTTCTTCCTGTTATTCCAATCCCACCAGAATCGGCACTTTTGTGCCAGCTACGGAGGTCCCTACCAAAAGAAGTGGCTCACCGCCTTCCAGGATTCAGTGGTTCTGCTTGGCAGAAAAAGACCTATAAGCACTAACAGTTTAACGGGCGGTGAGCCAATCCTTTTGGTAGGGACATCTGTACACAGCCATGTCACCGCAACTGGATGCTGCACAGCGTATCCTGATTAAAACTTTGCTGGCGCAAGGATTTGAGACCCGGCTAATCGCCTCGAAAACCTCGTGCACCGTACGCGCCGTCCAGAGAATCCGCCTCAAGAGACAACAATCCGAAACGCCTACCCGACGAACCCGCGTCGGCCGCCGTGGCTGCATGACATCAACCATGCGGAAAGTCCTCTGTGATACTCTAGTCAAGCAGCCGTACCTGTATCGATACGAGATGGCAGACTTCCTCTTTCAGAAATTTGGGAGAAGGGTATCGGAAAGATCGATCGGTCGGACCCTGCGATCAATTGGCTGGACGAGAAAAACGATCCGTCGCATCGCACAACAACGAGCTGCTGACCTTCGAGATCACTATTTACACAGAATATCGCAGTACGAATCCTACCAACTTGTATTTGTCGATGAATCTGGCTGCGACAGAAGGGCGGGATACCGGCGCTGGGGGTGGTCTCCGAAGGGGTCCTCCCCCGTCCAGATTACGAAGTTTGGTCGCGGAAAAAGATGGCACATTCTCCCAGCATACACGCAAGAAGGCATCGTGTTAAGGCGAGTATACCAAGGATCCACTGACAGCGATTTGTTTGAGGATTTTATAGCTCAATTGCTGCATCACTGTGATAGATACCCAGAGCCAAAGTCGGTCATCGTCATGGACAACGCCTCTTGGCACCGCTCGGAGAAGATCCTGCAGATGTGCCAGGATGCAGGAGTAGTGCTGGAGTTCCTACCGCCGTACTCGCCTGACTTCAACCCTATTGAGGAGTACTTTGGGGTGCGCAAGAAGTTCATCAAGAAAAAGTGGCATGAAAATGAGGATTTCATTGGAAGGGAGTTCCAGATGTTTTTAGAATGGTGCGTTGATGTAGTGGGTGACGACGAGCCCATCGCGGAGAGTCAGTTCCGTCATGCGGGAATCTCTGTCACAGAGTGCCCTGAATAAGCAAAAATATATAGCTAATATAAAATAGCGTCCAAAGCATAGGAAACTTCCTCTAGGAACTGATCCATTGCATACTGATTCGCAGCCTGCAGCGCCTCTCTCCACCTATCGCTCTCGACCTGCTGCAGAGTCCAGGTGCAGTACTCCTCAAGTTTGTCTTTTCTGTCACCTTTCACGTCCCCAAGATCTCTATCAAGGGTTGTCTCAGCTGCATCACGATGCCTGCTGTGGGCTGAGACCTGGACTTTACACTGACGACAGTCAATGGAGCTCTCGGCCTTCCGCTTGCGGCTATAATCCAATATATCTTGCAGGATTTTGGGCGGCATCTCGATATCGATATCGATCTCCTCTTCTTTCTCGCCTTCCTTCATGCTGCCTTTGATTTGATGGACAAGTTCTTCGAGGTGCCTTGGCAGCAGCCTGTGGTGATTTCCTCGTCCGTCCGTCTAGTAGTGGGGGCCTTGCTTGCAGTGCTTGCCTCTGCAACGATGATGCTTGTAGACCCGGGTCCACAGACCAGCGTCGGCGGCTCTCTGAAGCTTCTGAGTCTCAGTGGCGCTCTGCTTCTTTTTCTTTCCCTTTGTCATCGCGGAGTCACTTATGACTTCCTTGAAAATAAACTCCATGCTAAAGGTTATCTTCTTCCTCTTACTAAACAAGCCACTGAGACTTTCCATGTGGCTGTCCACTATGTTCCAATCGATCTCCAAGTCTTTGAAGCGTTTCTTAAGACCGCGCTGACGGCTTCGCTCGATAGATATGTCGATGATGGTTTCTTCGCACGTGTATTTATCGCCGGGAAATTTCTGTTCGTCTTTTAGAAGGGCTTCAAGTCGGGCCTGGAAGTTGGCCCTCCAAAAATCGCTCGGCGCCAGGACGAGATCGAGATCTATATCTGAGCAAACATGCCTAGCTCTAATGTTCTCACGTTGGGAGACCTTCTAGCGAAAGTCATAGTGGATATATTCGGGGTTATTCTTGTCATACTGTTTGTTGGGTTCCCAGCCGCCTAGTCGGAGAAGTGGCAATGTACATTCACCAGTTCGCTGATCGGCCTGTTCGGCCAGTAGGTCGGCTCGTTCGGCGAGAGGACTGGCTCCTTCAGCGGCAGGGCCATTGGAAGCCGGAAATTCCATGGCTCCTTAATTGACCCCCAAAGGGCACCTGTCAGGATGCCTATTCTCACGATGGAGGAGGTCGAACGACAGCTGTTTGCAGCGAAATCCTGGAAGGCACCAGGGGAAGACGGCTTGCCGGCAGTAGTCTGGAAGCAAGTCTGGCAGGTGGTCAAACACCATGTACTGGCACTCTTCCGCGCCTCCCTAGAAGAGGGGACCCTTCCCAGCCAGTGGCGACACGCTAAGATCATCCCGCCCAAGAAGCCAGGCAAAGAGGACTACACCATCGCGAAAGCGTGGAGACCAATCTCGCTCTTGGCAACGCTGGGCAAAGTGCTGGAGTCGGTGATCGCAGAACGGCTGTCCCACGCCGTGGAGACCTACGGCCTCCTGCCTACCAACCACTTCGGCGCGCGCAAGAAGCGGTCAGCAGAGCAGGCGCTTGTATTTCTGCAGGAGCAGATCTATACGGCCTGGAGGGGAAGGAAGATTGTTAGCCTCATTAGCTTCGATGTCAGGGGAGCCTACAACGGAGTCTGCAAGGAGCGACTGGTCCAGAGGATGAGGGCACGCGGTATACCGGAGGAGCTATGTCGATGGACAGAAGGTTTCTGTTCTGACCGCACAGCCTCTATCCATATCAACGGGCATGCTGCATAACTGCGGAATCTGCCGCAGGCTGGCCTGCCCCAAGGCTCTCCCCTCTCCCCTACCCTGTTCCTCTTTTTCACCGCAGATCTAGTTCAGCGAAAGGTTGATAGCAACGGCGGTGCGATAGCCTTTGTCGTCGATGACTTTACCGCCTGGGTCACAGGACCGACGGCACAGAGCACCCGTAAGGGTATCGAAGCAATCATTGATGAAGCGCGGAGCGACATTTGAGGCAGACAAGACAGCCGTTATCCACTTTACCCGCAAGGCCTACAAAGCTGACTCGGAACCCTTTACTATCAAGGGCCAAGATGTTCAGCCGAAAGATCACGTCAAGATTCTAGGGGTGGTCATGGATGCCAAGCTCAGGTATAAGGAACATATCGCAAGGGCGGCCTCTAAGTGGCTGAGGGCAGCGATGGAGCTGAAGCGGCTCTGTGGCCTTTCTCCGCTTACGGCCCGGCAGCTGTTCACTGCCATGGTTGTGCCGGTGGTGGACTACGCCTCCAATGTCTGGATGCACGAATGCAATTGGAAAACGGCGCCAGCCATCAACAGGGTGCAGAGAATCGGGGCACAGGCGATCGTGGGAACGTTCAGCACAGTGGCAACCACCGTAGCGGAAGCAGAAGCTCACATTCCCACGGCCCAAGATCGATTCTGGAAAAGGGCGATCAAGATGTGGACGGACATCCACACCCTACCGAAGACCAATCCACTTCGAGACATCACTTCCCGAATGCGAAAGTTCAGGAGATCCTACCGCTCGCCTTTCTACCAGGTGGCAGTGCTTAAGGAGGTCCCATTGGAGGGCCTCGAAACCGTCAATCCATTTGTGTTGGCACCGTGGGAGGAAAGGGTGGTCACTATGGTGGACGAAACCGCAACGGCACAGATGGAGACGGAGTGGGCGGTGCGGATCGCTATAAGCAGCTCTGGGCGAAACAACGTGGTAGGGGTAGGGGGGTCGTCCGGATCGAACTATCCATGCGTGGTGGACCGAGAGATGAGACCTTCACGATGGCGCTAGGCCCCCGAGCGGAACAGAACCCGTACTCAGGAGTACTTGCGGCGGTCGGCCATGCATTGAGATTGAGATTGTTACGGAAAGTCAATCATCGCAGGATCGTCCTCGCCACGAGCAACACAGCAGCCGTGTTGACGCTGAAGAAACTAAACCAACTAAACTAAACTAACTAAACTAAACTAAACTGAACTAAGTTATTATTATTATTATTATTAATCTTACACCGCAGAGGCTTATGCCTCGCTCAACTAGAGCAAGCGGTCCCTCCTCGTTGCTTTACATGCAATGCATCCTCTCCCGTGCTGCGCCTTCACAGCGCAAGCGCTGTGTAGGCGTTCCCTGTATACCCTCTATCCAACAGTCCGGAACTCATCCTTCCGGCTTGGTGACGACGGTGCTGTGGGTGGCCATCTCGGCCTTGTGCGTCACTCTAGCGCGCAGCG
>MU863703.1:16937-35296 GCA_033575675.1 Parathielavia hyrcaniae | reverse complement strand
TTAAGCAAGGCGAAAAGCTCGCTGCTGGTCCAGATCCGAACTGGGGCGATAGGCCTTCGGGACTTCCTCTTCAAACGGGGCGTTCCAGAGGTCTTGACGCCCAGCTGCGAGTGTGGGGAAGGGCGAGAGACTGTCGAACACCTGGTGATGTGGTGTCTGGCGCCACCGTTGGCTCGAAGTTGGGAGAGAGCTGATGTTCGAACGCGATGGGACTTTTACTCTGTTCTACAGGGGATCAGTCCCACAGCTGCACGGCTAACACGGAGGATCCTAGACTGGCTGATGGACTCAGGGAGGCTGCCGATGTACAATCTGGCCAGGAGGCTGGAGCTAGAGCTTGCGGTCTGATGCCCCCTCCTTCGAAGGCCAGGAGGCCTTCTCTTTTTGTATTTGCAGGCTCAGTCACTGATCGTTTCCTTGATATTCGATACGGGTTTTTCATCCGGCCTGCAAGGGTGTGGTTTTCCTGTATAGTAAATACTTGAAGGTCCGGCACGCCCCAGGGCATAGCGGTGTAGGAATAATACTAATAGTATTTGACAGTGTGTCAATAGCTCCTCAAAACCCCCCTATACCGGGTAAGAGTTGACTTTAGCCATACCTCCTACCTAACCAACATGCCAAACTCGTCGGCCTCGGCAAGCCACAACTCGCTCCGAGCGTCCAGCCTCCCGCCGGGCTTAATCATACTGTGGAAGAACTCCCTCATGCGGTAGAAGCCGCTCTTCCACAGGACCAGCCAATAGACGTACAGATGGCGCCGCCGCGACTCGTCATCGACTCATCAGACTCGGACTCCTGCCAGAGATAGCGCGCTGGGGGCACCGGCAGCGGGGCCAGCTCGAAGCAGGTCAACACTCAACCAGGGGTGCTTCGGACTCTCGGACTCCCTCTGTCTCGCGCGAACCAATCAAGCCCCTAATGCAAGCAAAGAGAGAGGGAGATCACTAACTTCCAGGTAACTCCCAGGTGACGCCGAGTAAATCCCGGCAGCTGCACTTCCCAGTCAGGGCCCATCAAAGTTGAAACCACATACAAAGCCGTCTGGCTTCCGGTTCAGACTTCTTTCCTTCCTTCTCACCCACAGCCGGCGTTTGCGAAAACAAGTCCACCATGGCCCCCCTTGTCTGGCTCATAACCGGCATCACGTCCGGCCTCGGAGAATCCTTGGTGTCCTCTGCATTGGCAACCGGCGATAGAGTCATTGCAACCGGTCGACAATCCGAGGAAAGGCTTGCTCACCTACGCGGCGACAACTTGGCCGTCGTCGACCTTGACCTATCGGCGAGTCGAGAGATCATTGAGACCCAGGTGAAGAAGGCATGGGAAATCCTTTGGGCGGATCGATGTCTTGGTGAACAACGCGGGTTTCTTGGCCCCAAAGGCGATTGAGGAAGCGAGGTATGCGAACCTGCCACAACTTGGAAGTCCATTGAACCCGAAGCTCACCACCCGCCAACCCCTGTCCAAAAGTGATGGATTTATGCAGCGCATCTTCGACGTCAACGTCTTCGGCCCGATCCGCTTCACCCAAGCCATGCTCCCCTACTTCCGATCCCAAGGCTGCGGCTCGGTAGTCTTCATCAGCGCGGGAGTCGGCTTGGCTCCGGTCGTCGAGGGCCGAGGGGATGGCAGGGCAGCTGCCGGTGCGGGTAATGTTGGGCAGCGATTCTGTGGCGCTCGAGAGACAGAAGTGCAAAGAGCAGCTAAAACTGGTGTACCGGTTTGAACATGTTTCTCGGAGGACGGATCGGGACGACACCGACGGTCTCCGTTATGACGGCACGCTAAGGCTGACGTCCCTGCTTTCATAGACGTACCCTAAGTACCTACAGACACAAGGCTTTCTAGAAGCGCATCTTTAGCCACACCATTATCCTTGATGAATGCCATTATTTGTGAAAAAGCCATGGCCGCGCTCGAGAGAGACTCGCAAACGTGATAGAGAGGATCAGGCTGAGGTCTGCGGAATACGGTTTTGGGATGGAGCAGGCTTGGCCGTATAGCTGGAGGAACTCCGAGAGCAGCCTGCCACGCCTCATTGCGATTACCCAACGTCGACGGGAGAGAGGGCGAGTGGGTGGTTGTTGAGATTCCGGGCTAGGAGCCATGCCGACTCGACATCCGTTTCTTAGCATTTTGCGCCTCTCAAGTTGAAGCCGCGAGAGTCACCTTGTAGAGGACCGAGCACGAAATCAAGTGCTGGATCTCCGGCAGGCAAACAACTGTCGAGTGTTGGCGAGGGTACGACAGTGCTAGGTTGGGTGTGCTGCTGATTCCGAATCACCTGTTCCATTGTCCTCCCCCATACCCTTCAAGTTTGCTGGGCTGCCGGAGGTAGGGCGTAAACACGGAATCCCTGCAGTCAACTCCCATGCACTAGCACATCAAGATGAGGACAAACTAAGCCCCTGGATTCGGGAACCGGCAATTAAGCCATGCATTCACAACGCCGGCCCCCCTCCCCGCCGAGAGGTCACGGTGGGATGATCACTGCAAATTCACAAACAACCCCCCATCCACCAGCAGCTGCGCTCCCGTAACATAGCCACTCAGCTCCTCACAAGCCAAAAACACCGCCGGCCCGCCCAAATCCCCCGGCACGCCCGTCCTCCCGAGCGGGATCCGCCCCTCCATGTACTCCCTCTTCCCCTCATCCCTCAAATCCTCCTCATTCAACTGCGTCCGGATCGTCCCCGGCAGCAGCGCATTACACCGAATCCCATACCTTCCCAACGCCACGGCCGTGCTCTGCATCAGGCTCAACACCCCGGCCTTGGTGGGCGTGTAGTGTGTCTGCAGCCCGCCGCCGACGAGGGCCGAGATGGATGAGACGGCGATGATGGACCCCCCGGGCGGGGACTGGTGGCGGGCCATCTGGCGGGCGGCGGCCTGGACCAGGTAGAAGGCGCCGTCGAGGTTGGTGCGCACCGTTGCCGAGTAGAGGTCCGTGTCGAGGTCGAGGAAGTCGGCGAAGGTGCAGATGCCCGCGTTGGAGACGCATATGTCGAGGCGGGAGGCGGAAAAGGTGGCGAGGCAGAAGGCTACCAGCTGGGTGCCTGTTGCTGGGTCGCGGACGTCGCCGGGGAGGTGGGCGAGTCGGCCGACGGAGGAGGAGGAGGAAGGGTTGGCGGACCGGAGGGACTTGGCTTCGGCGAGGAGGAAGTCGAGGCTGGGCTTGTCTTTTGCGAGGTCGAGGTGGTTCACGGCCACGTTGCACCCCTGCGCCAGGAAGGCGAGGGCAATGGCGCGGCCGATGCCCGTTGTGCCGCCTGTGATGATGGCGGTTTTGCCGGCGAGGAGGTTGGTGGGGGGCATAGTAAGGTTGTGGGTGATGAGAGTTAGGGGAGGCGGGAGGATGGTACCGAAGGGGTGGTTGGTGTGACAGAGGGGAGGATGCGGTACGGGTGGTTGGAGACTTGGATGCTGTTCAAGGTCCAGCCGGGTGTTGAAACTCGGCCTCTGTACTAGGTATCTCGGTACTCGGGCAAATGACCCTGGGGCAAATGAGGGCAAAATGAGGTGGATCGCGGGGTTGATGCGAGGGCATCAGGTCTCGACTCGGGCGCGACACATTAGCCGCCGGAATGCGCTTTTGATGGTAATTCACCAAAGTCGAACGCATCTATGTTCCTCTCCATTTGTGATTGGCTTGCAAAATCACATAATTAATCGATCACCAGCCGGCGATATAATTTTCCTACCACCAGCGCAGGCACGATGGGCGGGAGCGTGAAGTCGCGCCATCCGAAGTTGAATGCCCCACTGACCCCGCGAGTTGCGGCCCCCTGTGCCTGGGTCCACTTTCGGGAGGACTTACAGCGAGGGCGCTGAGGACGAGCCATCGGTGGCAATGCATGTGGGAGATGTCGGAGGGACAGGCTATTCTTCATTTTGCGAGCGGTATACCGGCTCACGACTGAGATTATGAAGCAGAGTCGGGAGGTATGGTGAAGCACGGAGATGGCATCCGCATCGTCAAACTGTATCTTGGCAAATATGACGTCAGTGATCCAGGGCACAAGGACCAGCATGAGGCAGTGGCTGAAGAACGATAGAAGCCAGAACTGTGCTGAAAGCATCAAATACATTGTCGCTATGACTCCCACACGCTATGCACACTTATGTACTGCTGGGCTCGCCGAGCTTGGCCGCCTTTGAGCTGTCCTCCACGTCCTCCGCTCCATTCACCTCGGTTCCGTTCACCTCGTTTCCGTTCACCTCGGTTCCGTTCACCTCAGCCCCATTCGTCTCGGTCCCATTAACTTGGGCCCCATTCAGTGCAGGCGTGCCCAGCGTTTTGGTGGGCAGCGTCAGCAGGTACGAGCTCGGGATAAGCTTCGCCCTCGCGGCCGGGTTCAGTGTCAGCCCAAAGCCGGGCTTATCCAGGTCGGCTGCCGTCAGGAACCCCTTGGTCGGGATAGGCTCGTCGACAAACAGGTCGCCAAAGACGGGCAGCACGCTCTTGCCGTCGGGCGAGTTTGCCAGGTACTCCTGGAAGGGCGTGTTGGGCTGGCTGATGACAAAGTGGTAGCTGTAGGGCCCGCTGGCGTGCGGCACGACGGGTATGTCGTAGGCGGCCGCCATGGCCGCCACCCTGAGCAGCTCCGTCATGCCGCCCAGCCACATGACGTCGGGCTGGATGATGTCGAGGTTGCGGCCCTCGATGAGCTTGCGGAACCCGTACCGCGAGTACTCGTGCTCGCCCGTCGTGAACTTTATGGTCGGGTGCGCCCGTTTGATCTGCTCGAACCCGTCCGTGTCGTCCGGGCTGAGGCACTCCTCCCACCAGTTGATGTTGAGCTTCTCGCACGCCTTGGCGATCTCGATGGTGTAGGGCACGTTGAGCGACATGTAGCAGTCCACCATGAGCGGGAAGTCGGGCCCGACCGACTCGCGGTGCTTGCGCAGAAACTCGACGTTCTTCTTGAGGCCTGCGTGACCTTCCTCGGGGCAGTACGGCAGCGGCACCTTGGCGCCCCAGAACCCCATGGCCCGCGCGGCTGTTGGCTCCGGCCCGGTGCAGTAGAAGTCGATGCGGTCCTTGGTGTTGCCGCCGATCAGCTTGTAGACGGGCTCCCCGCGGATCTTGCCCAACAAGTCCCACAGAGCGAGGTCGATGACGGAGATGACGGCAACGGGCAATCCCTTGCGGCCGTAGAACATGGAAGCGCGGTACATTTGCTCGAAGAGGTGGTTCGTGTTACGGGGGTCGGCGCCGATCAGGAAGCGTTCGAAGTGCTGGTGCACCAGCCAGCATGCCGGCGGGCCTGTCCATGTCAGTGGTGTCTCGAGCAATGGCAAGAAGAAGTAGCCATACCGCCAAAGCCTGTCGCAAAGCCGACGGTACCGTCCGTGGCCTCGATCTCGACAAAGAACGACCCCAGCACGTTGATGCCCCAGCTCGTCCGCGAGGCCCTGTACTTCTCCCATCTTGAGCACGGCGTCGAGATTGGCGAGTCGATCAGCCTGTGAGGTCAGCGTGTGTCAGTCAAGAGGGCAACGAACCGCGTACCAGTGGCCTCCCTTGACGTTGTGGTAATCCCCGCCTGCCAACTGTCAGTCACTAGCCGTCGTCGCAGGACATGGCACGCACCTGATCCGACACCGCCAATGACAAAGGACCTGATGGCCTTGATGATCGGGAACTCTCGCGCGGCCATTGCGACGGGATTCGGGCGAAGGGTGAGGACTGCTGAGGGGGGACAACGCAACGACTGCGACAGGATAATGGCCCAGTAATGCCTAACTGCTCTTGGCAGAGGGTTGGGAGGAATCCAACGACTTGAGGAAAAGGGCCTTTTCTTGGTCGCATTGCGCCGCCAGTTTGGTGGGGCAAAATGGGCGGGAGTCGGCCAGTGTTATCCCGATGATGGAGACATCGAGAGTTGGGGTTAACCGGGCTCACCAAAGGGCCGTTCTTGGTACCCCCACGGCAACACTGGAACACGTGAACAAGCTGACCACTCGTGCAGGGCTGGCCGAGAGTCCATCTCCAAGGACCAAGATCTTCGGGAGGCGATTCGTGACTGTGGATGGAAGTCGGCTTTTGTTCAACGTCGCTGTCCATCATGCCACTAGACGACATGCTAGGTCTTCCATTTCTTTCAGGCAAGCCGGGTCAACCTGTCCGTCGGAACCCAGTACTCACCTGCTAGCCAACCTCAACGGCTTCGTATCGTGGCTTTGGTTTCCAGAATGCAACTGGAAGAGCCAAGGTTGCACTGCCAAGCGGGTGGCTGCAGGTCGATCCAAGCGGACTCGGCGTCGCCGCCTCATCAAGGCCTCAGCATCGGCTTCTGGGCTTCAGGCTACATGACTGTGTCTGACTGCCATCGGAGCAAAAGGGTTGGCGCGTAGTAGCTTGAGTTGAGACAGGCTTCAATTGCGGTAATTTCGGTTTGTTGTTGACGAGAAACAACCAACACAACCTTCAACCACACCTCGTGAATGGGAAACCGTTTGGAACAAGCGAGCGGCCGACTGTCGGCACCTGGCTTCCCCGCATTGTTCCAATTCTTCGCTTCCCCACATCTCGTGACTCCAGACACACGGCCCGGCTCACATGGCAGCTGGAAGGGCCCCATTTGGGATCTCGGGCGACAGGGGCCAGCAATCTGCAGCCGGACGCACTTGGCCCGCGATAAAAAGGGCCGAGGGCCATGTTGGCCACTCCACCGTTTCGTCTCGCTTCTCTACTCATCATTACCCCGAACTGCTCCACGAGCTTATCGGCGGCCACTGCAGTGACTGCACCTGCTCGTTGGCCAGGACGCGGGAGAAGACGCGGTTGCGGACTCTGGGCGACTGTCCGGGCATTGGATCTTTTTGCTTTTCGGTGCACGTCGGGTGTCTCAATTCGGGCCCAACAACCGAGAGACACCACGCGGCGCAGCTCGGCAGGGCGGCCGCTCCACTCTCCCCCCTTCCCCTCCTTCCTATCTTCCCTTCCAGCGCTGAGAGAGGGCTGAGGATCCCCGAGATCTTCACTCGCCGTCACTGCCGTCGCGGCCGGGCCATCACCCGCCGCGGGCCCCTGGCCATGATGCAGGCCCACACTCCCCAATACAATGGCCAGGGCCACCAACAACCGCCCCAGACGTCGCCGCATTCCGCGCCGCCCCAGCACCCACACTCGCAACAGCAACTGCTTCACCACCCGCAGCCCGACTCGGTCGACCGCGACGATGGCGCCCAGCAAAGCGCAGAGGACCTCGACAGTGACGACGACCACCAAGAGGTAACTCGCCTGGGCAAGCGCAAGCGGCCCATCTCCGTGTCGTAAGTTGCTGCGCTGGCTCTTCCTTCCAGCGGATGGACTTTCGGGTCGGCCGGGTCTGATGCTGACTTCGCCCCCAGGTGTGAGCTCTGCAAGCAGCGCAAAGTAGGTCTTGTCGACCCGGACAGCGCCAACGGCAATCGGACCCGGCTGACGGTACAGGTAAAATGCGATCGAGGACAGCCGTCGTGCGGGTGGTGCAGCCGCAACGGCGCGCTCTGCGAGTACAAGGAAAGAAAGAAGCCGGGGCTGCGCGCGGGCTACGGGCGCGAGTTGGAGCAGCGTCTCGACAGGCTGGAGGAGAGGTTGCGCATGCACGCCGAGATCCTGCAGTCGTTGACGACCGGCACCAGCCCGGGGAGCGGTCAGGGCAGCGCCCTCACACATCCCGCTCCGCCGAGCTTCAAGGACAGCAACACGAGCCTGCCGAGTGACCATGGCACGCCGCACGATTCATTACCTTCCATCTTTGGCAGGCCGAACCATGACACAATCCGAACACCCCGGGCCGAGACGGCTTTGTTCCTCCAAAAGCCCTCGACGAGCATGGACTTTGGCCTGCCCACGTCGTCGACCCACGACTCGTTTCCATCCGCCGTCAGCGCCGCGGTCCAGGAGTACTACGGCACCGGCCATGCCGCACACCTGCAATCCCCCTCGTCGGCGACGCACAACTCGGCCCAGATGACGTCGGAACGAGAACTTCCCCCGTACGACTTGTTGTACGCCCTGGTCGATCTCTACTTCAAGCACGTCAACACGTGGTGTCCCATCCTGAACCGCAAAACCACCCTGGACTCGCTGTTCGGGCCGTCCATGATCGACGACGAGGACAAGATCCTATTGCACGCCATCGTGGCCACCACCATGCGCTTCTCGACCGACGCGCGGCTCAACGACGAGAGCCGCCAACGGTACCACGACGCGTCCAAGCAGCGCGTGCTCCTGTACGGCATGGACCACCTAACGGTCAAGTCGCTGCAGGCGCTCGTCATCCTGGCGCTCGACCTCTGCGGCAGCAGCAACGGGCCGCCGGGGTGGAACATTATGGCTCTCATCACGCGCGCCGTGGTGCAGCTCGGGCTAGCCGTCGAGAGCAACTCGTTTGCCGTGGCCCCGACCTATTCGTCCATCTACACCCTGCGCGCCATGATCCTCCCGGAACCGCGCGATTTCATCGAGGAGGAATCGCGGCGGCGGCTGTTCTGGATGGTCTATCTGCTCGACCGGTACGCCACCATCGCGACAGCCTTCGAGTTCGGCGTCGACGACCGAGAGATCGACCGGGCCCTGCCGTGCCGAGACGACCTGTGGATCCGGAACCAAAAGGTCGAGACGCGCTGGTTCCGCGCCGACGACGCTAAGCCCGGCGGCCTGTGCGGGGCCGGCGCCTCGGAGCACGACGTCGACAAGCCCGAGAACCTGGGCGCCTTCAGCTACTACATTGAGATTCTCGGCATCCTCTCCAAGATCCACAAGTTCCTCAAGCTGCCCGTCGACATCAGCGCCCTCTCGGACGTCGAGACGTGGCAGATGCGCTACAAGGAGCTCGACAACACGCTCGCGGCCTGGAAGTTTGGCCTGCCGGGCGAGTACGGCAACATGGCCAAGCTCTTCCAGCCGGCGTCGGCCAAGACGCTCAACTGCGGCTGGGTCATGCTGCACGCCACCTACCACACGGCCGTCATCCGCCTGCACTCGTCGGCCGCCTACCCGACCACGCGCTCGCCCATCTTCACGCCCTCGTACTCGGCCTCGCAGCGCTGCCACGCCGCCGTCGAGAACATCTCGGCCCTGTGCGAGTTTGTCGTCGCCAACGGCCTTCTCGCCAAGCTCGGCCCGCCCTTCGCTTTCACCCTGTGGGTCGCCGCCCGCGTCCTGCTCGTCCACGGCAGCACCGTCGAGCGCAAGCTCAGCCCGCAGATTGGCGCCTTTGTCGAGACGCTGAGGGAGATGGGCCGCTACTGGCCCGTCGCGGCCCGGTACTGCAGCCTGCTGAGCCGCGTGCTGGACGAGCACCGCGACAGCGAGCGCCAGGGCGGCGGCGAGGTGCCCGGGAGCGTCAAGATCTTGGCGGATATGAGGAGGACGGCGTTTGATTTGGATTTCTTGATTAGTCGCCAGCCGAGGCTTGTCACTCCGCATGCGGCGGCGGCGGCGGCGGCGAATGGTGCTGCTGGGGGGAATGGGGGTGGGAATAGCGGCGGCGCTGGGGGTGGTGCTGGGTGGCAGAGCCGGCTGGCGAGTGTCACGCCCCTGGCGAGGACGCCGGCGCCGAATGAGCTCGAGTATCTGGATGTGTTTGACTTTTTCAATGTGCCACGGTTACCGGTCGGGCCGGGGACGGGATCTGCGGCGGCGGCGGCTGCTGCTACTGCTGCTGCTGCTGCTGCCGGGGCGGATGGGGGCGGGAATGGGATGGAGGCGGCGGCGGCGGCGGCGGGTGGGAATGGTGTTGCTGGCGTGCCGGGCGAGTTCAACATTACGGACTTTATGGTGGATGCGAACCGCGACTGGCTGTTTCAGCAGGGCGAGTCCAAGTTTCTGGCTTGATGGGTTTGGCTTGGGTTGGTTCTTGACTTGGTTGGCAAAAAGGAGCCTGAAGGAAAAGGGTGTGTGGGTGGGGTTGGATAAGGGGCTGTATGTGACATCCTGTTGCCATGATTTACGTCCTGTGAGGTGTGTGATAGATGTACGAAAGAAATACCCTGGATATGTATCTTCAATGGTTGTGTGTGCCTGCTGCTGGCCCGCTGAGGTTCATGTCGAAGTCTTCCTCGTAAGGGGTTAATGGGGGTAGGACAGACAGAATTGGGGGGATCGCCAAAATCAGGCAGACGGAAGAGTCGCAACCCCTTAGCTCCAAGGCTTCGATACCGCCGCGCCCGTGATGTGGGGTGATAACTCAGATCACTCTTGTCTCCTACCACCACCCATCTCAGCACAGCGCACTCCCCAACTTCATCTGATCTTGGCCACGATTTCAGGGCAAACAAGATGAACGAGAAGAGTTCGGACGGTGCCTGGGCGCCGCAGTGACCGGTGCAGAATGACATGCCCAGACGACTGGGCTCCAAGAGTACCAAGACGCGGCTCTGCGTTGCCGCTGTGCTCTCAGCCGGTCTTTTCCTCGTATGCTATACCAACCGCGATATCGGCTTTTTCAACCATCATGGATATTACAGCTCCAAGCCCATACCCGCACCGCCCGCCTGGAGGTGCCCATGGACTACGCTATCTTATAAGCGAGTGAAACAGATAAGCGAGTGAAACACTTTCCAACCCCCTATGATAACTATCCTCAATTATAATACAACAACACTACGAACCAACTATGATTACATCGGAAACGGCTGAATCAGATGCTTCTGCAACCTCTTGGCAAGTGCGCGCGTTATGGCCTGGCTTGCCGCACACACCACAGCACCGAACCTTCGTACGACCCCCCCCCTGCACCACCACTATCCGGCTGCGTTTCTTGCACTCCCTCCCCACACACGGCTTTCTGGCCCACTAGGTCCTTTGCATCTTGTACGGCAAGTGATCCTCCAAGCTGTATACGTGTTTTTTTGGCTCTCCGGCGCTTGCTCAATGCCTCGTTAGCCTTGCGGAGCGAAGCGTTCTCCGCCTGAAGGAGGGCCACCTGGTGCATCACAGCCGTTGTGCTTTTAGCAAGCTGGTCCACAGCAGCCAACATCGAAGTCGGGGAGCTGTTTTGATGTTTGGCAATGCGAGTCTTGATGAGCGTTGACTGCGATTCGGCTTCTCGGGGGTTATGTGGTGTCTGGAACACCCAAGGTTGTGGAGTGCCGGCGCGCGAGTTGAGGGGTGTTGGCGTACGAAGCTTCACATCCAGCTTGGAAAGCACTCTCTCTGGATCGTACGGCACAAGGCCAGCACCTGCAAAGCCACCCTGCATATTCCTCTCCGTCATAGAGGCAAAATAGGTCTCGCGGAAGGCACAGAGGAACTCGAGCTTGCTTACATGGTTGATATGCATGCGCATCAAGCCCTCAATCTGGCGACCATACGCCTGCTTCAGTGGCCCAAAGCAGCCAACATCAAGTGGCTGGAGGAGGTGGGAAGAGTGCGGAGGCATGCAGAGTGTGATGATCTGATGCTCCTGGCAGTAGAGCTCGAATTCGGTCGAGTGGTGGCTTTCGTGGCCGTCGAGGTTTAACAACCGGTATTTGCCTTTCGTACGAGGCGCCGTGTGGTAGTCGAAGTGCTTGATCCAATCTAGGCCTACTGCATTGGTAGTCCAGCCATTGTCGGTAGTTGCGATGCGCCAGTCGGCCGGGAGGTTGCACTCGGTGCACCAATTGGCGAGGTGGTGCTGCGCGGCCAAGATGATGAACGGGGGGATGGCCCAGCCGAGGGCATTGACTCCCTGGATTACCGTTGCCCATTCGCGGTTACCAGGCTGGGCCAGCTTTGCCTTGGTACGGCCATCCGAGGTTGTGACCACCATACCCGCGAAGATGATGCCCATCATAAACCCAGTCTCGTCGAAGTTGTAGATATCGTCATCTACAATGCCATACTTGGCCTTGACGTTCCGTACGAGAGCAAACCACTCGCCAATGACCTTTGGATCTTCACACTTAGCCCTCTGGTAGTCGTATCTACGCGTCCAACGCGTACGTAGCTCTGGCTGGCGCTTGACGAAGTTGTGGGCCCAGAGCTTGCCAACAGGGGGGGCGTCGCGTACGCGTAACAGTTGGCTGGCCATATCTTCCACACCACGTAGTCTCGGCGGAAAAGCTCGCTCAGATAGCTCGATTATATACTGAACAAGAGCCTTCTCTTCGGAATCGGTAAGCCGGCGCGAGTTGGGCGTAGTACCGCGTCGTGCAGGCTTGCCGTCGCGTCGTCGCATAAGTGTCGCGGGGCTGACGCTGTAGATCTTCGCTGCAGCCCGAAGACCGAGAGTATGGTCATTTTTCAGAGCTTGGAGTGCCAGAATGATCCTGGCTTCGTTGGAAGGTGATACCATGGTTCGTTGAAGAGGAATTCATGGTTGTAGTTAGAGGATGCGCGACGCGGTGGAAAGTGTTTCACTCGCTTATAAGACACGTTATCCGATTCATACACCTTCACTAGTTATCTCCCGATCCACCAATCAGGCGCTCCTACCTCCTGCCTTCACTGTTGTCGCTTCGGGGCAGCGCATAGACCAAGCGGCTTCTCTGTTGAGATCTGTCAGCGGCTGAGCCTGTGGGTAGCCCTGTGGAGGTGTATGAATCGTGTGAGAACATACGCTGTCTCCGCCAAACGCCAGATCAGTCTTGGCGTTTTGGGAGATTTTCGAAATCGGGTTTGCTTGGCTGACCTCGGACCCGTGGCTCTAGTGGGAGCCGGACCCGTGGCTCTAGTGGGAGCCGGACCCGTGGCTCTAGTGGGAGCCCCTCTCGGCTTAGAATTTACTAAGCAATACCAAGCCTTACTATTAGAGTCGCAATTTTGGGGAAGTCTAAGAAACTATCCATTATAGCGTTATTGCATTAACAAATATAAAACCAGTAGATTGGATTGCACCTAGTACTATAGTATGCTCTCTTAATCTGTGTTGTGGCTTTGTTATTGTTGTGCTGTTTGTGTCACGGGCGGGGCAGGCAGGTAGTCCAATGACAGTAATATTCGGGCTAAGCTACAGAATACAGTCTGGGCTCTATTCCGTCGTGTACGGGCAGGCTCTGTTGTCAAGACGTAGCTCGAAGAGCTACAAACAGGTCTCGCGGCGGCGAGGTGCAGGATCTTCAACCCACAGGGGCCCGTGCTTCCCAGATGTCGGGCCCCACCCGCGGTCCCGGCAGGCACGGCGCAGTCGCCGTGACAGTTTGCTGGTTTTTAGTATCTTGTCTCGCTCGTCTGCCAAATCTTGAGTGCCTCCCTAAAAAAAGCTAAAGACTGATCTGGCGTTTGGCGGAGACAGCGGTATTTGCGGAGCAGCAAAGCTTCCAATAATCAACCTTATATACGATTGGATGCAGCGAGCGGTAGAGGCTTGATAGGTACCTAAGGTGTCATAACACCGAGAGGGGGGCTAAAACGGTCAGCATGACGGTCTTGGGGGTTCAAAAGTTCTCGACCAAAGATTGGTTGCTCAAGCAATTACCCAAGGTGAGGCGACCTTACATCAGGCTGGGAAGTCGCCCAAGTACCCTTACCTTTACTATCCTTCACGGTGTGGCTGAGCTCTCTGTCTGACCACGGGCTATTTCAACATCTTCGGCTAAGCTCCATCGAGCTTCTTCTTCTTCCCGTAGCATCCTCCAGATTGAATCAATCCACACCATCTTCCGCTGTTGCTTTTACCCTCAAAAACAGCCCGGCTTTCTCTTCAATTTCCCCGCTGACCAACTTACACCTTTCAGCTTTCAACCCATCCCCACCTCACCGACCACCCCGCCCCTTCACATCCCCCGACCCAAAACCAACCAAACCTCGAAACCTTCCCGTCCAGGTTCCCAAGTATCCACCACAGCATCAACCATGGCATCCGCTCCCGCCCTCGCCTACGTCCCGCACCCGACCGAAACCGTCTCGCACATCGCGACCGACATAACCCGCCTCCTGCGCGCCGCCAACGAAACCCTCGGCGTAGCCGAGTCCCTCACGGGCGGCGGTGTCATGGCGGCCCTCACCTCCGACCCCGGCGCGAGCGCCGTCTTCCGCGGCGGCGTCGTGTCGTACGCGACGGAGCTGAAGCGCGAGCTGCTGGGCGTCGACGCGGCGCTCATCGCGCGCGAGGGCGTCATCCACGGCGAGGTCGCGGCGCAGATGGCGCACGGCGCGCGCCAGGTCACGTCGTTTGCCGACGAGGACACCATGACGAATTGGGGGGTCGGGACGACGGGGGTCGCGGGCCCGGATCTGCAGGATGGGAAGCCGGCGGGCACGGTTTTTATTGGGGTTGTGGGCGGGGATAATACGAGGGTGTATGGGCCGTTTCAGTTTCCGGGGTCGCGGGAGCAGGTTAGGGAGGCGGCTGTGCTGGAGGCGTTGGCTCGGTTGAGGGGGGCGTTGGTTGAGAAGGCGGAGGCGAACAAAGGATGGTCGGTCTGATGCGGTTGGGTTGGGCTGGGTTTCGGCACCTACCTGAGGTACCTATCCAGCTGGGAGGATTCTGGGTTGGCGATGGCAGCCCGGGATGAGACACAGCAAGAGATGGCGTGGGGTCCGGGTTCGGCGCGTTTGATATCTACTACTTGGTGTATCACGCAGATGACATTCGCCCCCAAATACAGACTGGATAATACCTGACAAGTTAGGTAACGTTGTGATGCTTTATGAATTCAGGTCTACCGATATAAGATACAGGTGACGACAACTTTCGATTAGCAGAATTGAGTAGTATTTGCAGCGCCATTGTGCCTCGCTATGTATTGCTCGCAAGCTGTAAGTAAAGCTCTGGAAAAACCATAACTAAGCGCACCGCTTGCACGCCCGCGCAATCTATTGCGTGGTCGCAGCGGGGGTGGAAAGTAGAGCGATTCGAGGTGCCGCAGACCTCCTCGAAAAACTTTCGCCGGCGCACGGACCAACCAGCTACCCGACCCACCCACAGTTGCCCAGACGACTACCCGCCTGAGCCCCTGAGCCCCTGAGTCCCCGAAACGTTGAACGGGACAGGATGGCCGCTCCTACCCCTCCGACAAACGGGAGAGGAGGAGGACCAGCCCGGTCACGGCACTCAAGCACCCCTCCGACACCACCTCTCTCCCCTCCACCTACCGACATTGACGCTATCAAGAAGATAGTTGACGGATTGGTGGCTCTGGCAAACCCAGAAAAGAAAGGGACCGCTAGAGGCATGGGGCAAGACCTCCTTGCAGCTGTACGCAAGGTCCACAGCGCGGCTCAGAACAAAACAGGCACCATTTCACTGGCCAACCTCCGCAAAGTGGTAGCTGAAGAACTCAGGGCGGTCGCCACCACGCCCCAGGATAAGAGATCCTGGGCCGCAGTGGCCTCCCAGGAATCTAGCCACACCCAGACACAGGCCATTACCCCAGCAAAGATAGTGCCAGCCCGCATCAACAAGGAGATTCTTATCAGAGGCAGAGGAATGCCAGCCGATATGGCCAGACGAACTCCACAGGAGATCATCCAAGCTATCAACCAAGCGTCAATGAAGAAGGGGGCAATCGCAGCCCGGACGCTTCCGAGCGGGGACACAATTGTTACCTTCCAAGGCACGATGACTAGAGACTGGCACTCGACCAACACCGAATGGATCAAAGAAGCCTTCGGACAGCAAGCAGAGGAGAACAAGAGAACATTCGCGGTCCTGCTGAAGGGACTGTGGAAGCGAGACCTCCAGGGAATGACTGAGGAGGCGTTCGGCAGGGAAAGTGGCCTTCAAACAGTCGACAAGGTCAAATTCAGAGTACCGAAGAACCAGGAAGCAACCCGGGCGACAGTGCTGGTGGCACTCACCTCTCAGGAGGAGGCCCGCAAAGCCTGCGCCGAGGGAGTGGTTTGGAGGGCCCAGCTGCTGGACTGCGAGCCGTACTGGGCTGCTCTAAGCCCGGTACAGTGCTTCAAATGCTGGAAATGGGGACACACGCAACACTACTGCAGATCAACACCGCTGTGCCCCAGGTGTGGAACGAAGGCTCACGGCGGGGGCGGCAGAGACGGAGAAGCCCAGTGCCCAACCCAAAGCAACGAAATCCCACTCCGCTGCCCAGTCTGCGGAGGGCGGCACCCAGCCTGGTCGAAAGAATGCCCTGAGAAGGCGAAGGTTCTAGCGAAGGCCAAGGAGGCCTACCAGTTCCGACCGCGGACCTACGAGGCTGCTCCAACCCTACTCTCTAACGCCGCTGCCAACACCACTGCTCCCACTCCATTCAACTTCGCCAATGGACAAGAAGACGACAACGGCTACCAAGTGGTCGGCAGAAAGAGGCTGAGGGGAAGACCAACAAGTGCAGAAGCAGCCCAATATCAAGCTGCTAGGGACCCGCAACAGACCAGGATCAACTTCGAGCCGAGTAGAGTAAGGTTCACAAATCCAGTGGCAGCCGATGCCAGCAACACCGCCCCGGCAGGACAAAGCTCTGAACTAGCAACTGAGTTAACATCAGCTCTAAACACCGCTTCCACAACCTCTACCACCTCTACACCGGATGGAGAAGACATAGTGATGGACTCTATCACCGTCTTAGAAGATGAAGTGTAAAATCCTACTCTGGAACACTGAAGGAAACAAGCAAGCGTTGGAAGTCCTGCTCGAGGAAGCCAGGTACGACCTTCTTGCAGTGCAAGAGCCGTGGATCAACAGGCAAACGAAGTCGACATATTGCCCCCGGAGCAGCAAATACCACCTCGTATTCAAACCCGAGGGCCGGGCAGCGATATACATCAGCAAGCGCTTTGACGTCGGACAGTGGGACTCTGAGGCGTCGGAGAATTGGTGCCGGGTGTGGTTTTCTGGGATGGACTTCGGCCAGGGAAGCCGGGGGTTGGAGCTGTGGTCTATTTACAACCCTCCAAGCAGCAAGGAAGTACCGAGCGTCCTCTCCAGCCGACCAAAGCCGAGTCACCCAGTGGTCCTGGCAGGAGATTTCAATCTGCAACATCCACTGTGGGACAGCTTCGAGCGATATGAGAGAAGAGCTGAGGACCTTCTGCAGCTGAGCTACCACTGGGACCTCGTCATTCGGACACCGAAAGGAGCAGTCACCCGAGCTCCACAAGGACGGCAACGAGGTCACACGTCAACTATCGATCACTTCTGGACCTCGGCGGACCTACACACAGTATACTACGGCGAGGAGTGCCGTGGCGAGTCAGACCATTACCCACAAGTGCTCGAAGTGGGAGAGGGAGACAGACCGACGCCAGCCCAGCCAGCCGGGTGGGACTGGAAGAAAATGAATAAGAAGAGGGTAAAAGCAGAGTCAGAGCTTCTTTACAGGGTCATTGGCCTCACAGACCCAGGACCAAACCGCTTGATGGTCAGAATTCGGACAGTCGACGGGCTGAGCAAGGCTTTTGAAGATCTGACCAGTTGGCTGATCTGGGTTGCGGGTGAGAGCACCCCCCAGAAAAAGGCGAACTGTGGCTACAGCTCCCCTTGGTGGACTCGGGAGGTGGAGCAAGCTACCCGAGACGCAAAGAGAGCCGAGAGAATGGCGAAAGAGGCCCGCACAGACTACTACCAGGAGGAGCTCAAGGAGAGGCTGAAGGAGCGTGCTAGAGCAGTTCAGGAAGCCCGAACAAGAGCTTGGAGGAATGGGGTGCAGGAGGCAAGCGAAGCGAAGACGCCAGACAAGATGTGGGCCCTAGAGAGGTGGGCCAGGCTACGGAGCTTCCTGCCACCAGAACCTCCCAGGCTGCCAGCATTCACAGATGCTTCAGGACAGGTGGTAGCTGCGGACCATGACCAGAAGGCTGAGGCTCTCGCCAAAAGGTTCTTTCCAAACCCCCCAGCCAACCTCGCCGACGTTCAAGATCAAGCCTTCCTCGACGACTGGGAGCAGGGATTCGATATTCAGCAGAGGGTGACGCTGGCTGAGGTGGCAGAGGCAATAAGAAAAGCGAGCCCCTGGAAGGCACCAGGCGAGGACCTGCTCCCTATGGGCCTCCTGAAGGCCTGTGGGAAACCGCTGGCCAAGGTGCTTGCCATCCTGGCCACAAGATGTCTTGAACTAGGATGGTTTCCAAACTGGTGCAAGAGAGCAAAGACTGTGGTGCTGCCAAAGCCAGGAAAGGCCCCGCCAGTATACCAAACGCCTGGAGGCTACAGGCCTATCGCTCTGCTACCGACCTTAGGGAAGGTAATAGAGTCAGTAGTGGCAGAAAAGGTCACTCAAGCTGCAGAAACCAACGGCTTACTTCCAGACGAGCAGATGGGCAACAGGGCACACCGGTCAACAGAGCTGGCCATCCGGCTAGTAGTAGCACAGGTCCAGGAAGCATGGAGGCAGAGAGCTGCAGCATCGCTCCTCCAGCTGGACATCTCAGGGGCCTTCGATACAGTCAACCACGTCCGACTGCTGGCTACCCTCCGAGAAATGCGCTTTCCAAGGTGGTTAGTCCTCTGGACGAAGAACTGGTTGACCGACCGGGA
>MU863703.1:0-15373 GCA_033575675.1 Parathielavia hyrcaniae | reverse complement strand
ATAGTTGAAGGTCCGGCACGCCCCCAGGGCATAGCGGTGTAGGAATAATAATAATATAAGATACAGGTACACCACTGGCAGCCTACCTACGTACCTGGTAAGTACCTTACTCATCCGAGATTCACCCCCAAATACAGACTGGATAAGACCTGACAAGTTATGTTGCTTTGTGAGTTCAGCCCGGTCTACAATATATGAGATACACAGGTATCCAACGATGCCTAAGCCTACTCATCCGAGTTCCAAACCCCAGACCACCATCCTCATCGTCCTGGTCAAAGCCAAACGTGCGTCATGGGGGTTCGGACCTCATACAACTGACGTTGTGTCAGGCCCAGGCATCAGCGTCGTTTTCGATCAACATGCACGACGAACCTCTAGGGACTGGCATGCCCATAGAGATACCTTGTTCGTGCTAGGAAAACGCAGGGGTGGTGTGGTGATGTGTCCGGTGGCGGGGTGACAACGTTGGGCGTCAGAGGCGAGGAAAAGGGAGGACTCTCGGTGGAGGGCTAGTGAAAAGCCTACCTCGTACTGGAATTAATAGAGAGGTAAAGTGTACTGTTATTGGATTCAGTTTATTTTCTGGGGACAGATGACTAGCGAACGTATGCTGAAAGATATTCCATTTCTTACAAGGCCGATGGCGACAGATGTAGCTTACGTAGGTTGAGTGTAAGCACATTCACTGTGGTAGAAAAAAGTGCTACCCGCTGTTCCTGCAGCAGTGGTGCCGCTTTCACGGCAAATATCAACCGTTGATATGACCAACTTCCGGGTTGGAGTGGTGGGACTGTCACTCTTTCCGAGTCATCAAAGATGCCTTCTGAAGACATGCACGCTTTCCAATGCTTCGTTGATAAGGCTTACCAAGCAATTGCATCTGTGACCAAATTCTAGACTCCGTGACATCGCGAATGTGATCCGACTTTTTGTTCTGCTGTCTATGTGGTCAGGCCACGCAAGGGTCTGGTGGCACTGTTAGTTTCTCAATCCGATGTTGTGTAACCTGGAACCGCCGGAACGAGAGGGACCTCGGTCCCTGAGGTGCTACAATTACATCATAGTGGTGCGGCGTGTGCAGGAGATGCAGGACTCGGAATGGGACCCGGTTATTTAACGTGCCATGCAGGTACAATACCGTGGCGCCGAGCTCCCGGGTTTGTGCTACAATGGGGCAGGGGAACAGGCTGTAAATAGGTCCAGTTCCTCTGAACGTCGTACCAAGTTGGAAGCTCCCGGGCCCCAGGTGCCGACCGGCTTGGTTGAATGGCTGGGAAAACCCGAGGGTATATCGAGGGGTTGTCGGGCCATCTCTCAGAACGACGGAACATTAGCGTTTAGGGGTGGGAGGGGGGAGGGATGGGCACTTCGGGGTTAAACGGTTACGGCTCAATGCAGCAGATCCTGCAGGAAAGACGGAATCAGCTTGCTCCGGGGCCCCAGGACTCCGGGAGGAAAGCAAGGGTCGTCGGGTCTCGGTTGGAGAGATGGATGATCTGCCGGATAGGCACGTGAGTTTTTGACAGCTCCCTGCAGCACGCCGTGACATGCTACGTCGTCCGGATCTCGGAACGGTTGGAAGAAGAGATGGGGACGGGGATTTGATTCCAAGGAGCCTGTGCCTCACATTGAACAGTAGGCAGATATTTTCCTCAATTCACCGATGGCGTTCCGATTGATCATCGTTCAGAGGTATCCTACAACTCCGCGTGTGGATAGCTGTCTACACATGACGCGAAGACCAGTGCCTGATGAGGCTGATGGCTACTTCAAGATTGCTCGAAAGTTCCCATGTGCAGTGAAAAAAAATGTGTCAGTATGAGGTCGCAGCGACGGCTTGAAACTTGAAACGAAACGTGTCTGGAACCAAGCAGTGGCAAGCACCCGGCAAACTCGACCGTGCTGCCGCGCCTCAGACTCTCAGTCACTCACAGCCTCCCAGGTGGGGGTTCTGCAGGAAACGTGAATTAGCGGATGATGATATCACCGAGAAGGCATGTTTGATGTTCATTCTAGACAAACAGTCCATGAGGCGCGGGTTGTTGGACATCATCTGGTCGATTCAATCAAAATACCTAGGATGTTGTCATTCTCTCAATCACCCCTGAAGGCCTTTTTGAGTTGCACGTCCCAATCGTACTTGTACCAACGGAAACCGGAAACGCCATGGTGCCCAGTGCTGAGGACAGCAACTTCCGAACTTGTGTGTTGTGCTTGTAGCTGTCACCGCGACGTCTCTATTGATTGCCGGTAGAGGTTCGTAGAAATACTCAACTGGCTTTGCAATCTCGATGATTTACAGTAGAGACTCGGATTCGGAAGCGGTGGAGAGGACCCACACGGATGTGAAGCAAGTTCGATCTGCGAATTCCGGCGTTTTCCGTACGATACCAAGATACGCTGTACTGTGTTGGTACACAGTACACCGCCCCACCCATTCATTCCACTCGTTGGTCTCATGCAGGCGGAACCAAAAATAATACTACGTCTTCGTAGAGTTACTAAGGTGGTGCAACGTACAGATAAGTGCTCTTACAACAGAGCCCCTGGGGGACCTGTCTGTACGCCGTGGACGGAGACTAGGGTACTGTTGTATTGTACAACACGTACGCCAAGTCCAGCCTTGATCCACCCACATCCAGAACGTTGTGGGGCCAACCGAAGGTCGAAGGCGATCTGGAAGGGACGTCGAGGAACGTCGACGCTTCCATTGCTTCTCCAAAAATCAGGGTATCCGACTGGAGGTGCCTCGGAAGTCGAAAAAGTTTGCCGTTTCTCCCCAGCATGCTTTATCAGACAGCTAGTCTAGTTTGCTTCTCGTGTCGAGTGTCAGTGCCATTTATGCCATGTGGCGTACGCGCCTTGATGACACCATGCCCTACTGTAGCACAGACACAGACGTCGCAGGGCACAGCAGCTGGTTGGAAGTTGGAACTGACTCAAAAAGGAACCGACGCCTTGGGCCCAAGCCGCCCCTTTCCTGTGGCCCATTTGAGAGACCGAGAAAAAGGAGCCCCTGTCGGTCCACAGCACGAGCTGAGCAGTCAACCCGGCGCTTTCCATTCCTTCAATCGGTCGACGTGATGTGTCAATCGTCATCAAAATCGAATTGTCCGCCGTCGTAACTAATCCGAGTTCACGTAGTGATTCGGTGAGGCCGACATCCAAGGCAGCACCCTATCAGTTGCCCGAGTCGCGGGCTGGGCCATCCTAATCATTGCTCTGGCGCCGGTGCTGCGACTACGAAGACGCTTGTCTAGGCGGTGGAGCACTTATTGGAGGAGACGACAAATTGAACCGGAGCTAGCGGCTGCAGCGCAGGCCACCGGCCAACAGCAGGCCGCAGCGCTGATTGCCCGACTCCTTGCGCCGGCTGTCACACGAACCCACGCACCCACAGTCCCACACACCATCTGGCTGGGCTGGCTGTCTCGGTTTTCCCCCTGGCGGGCTTTCTTGTCTCGATCCGGCTGGCTGCTTTTCTGGAGTAGTGCCTGAGCAGCACGAGTTCAATTGGAGCAGCCCCTTCCGGGGGACTCCCGCAATGTCCTCGTTCCGCCCCGCCGTCACACCTACGACCTCATCATCGTATCCATCATTGCCCGACGACAGCGGCATCTTCAACACGGGCACGCCGCCACCGCCCCAACACGCACCCTACACCTCGCCGTCCCCACGAACCCGCCGCCGCAGCGACAGCCGAGACGTGGGCAACCCGGCCTTGTTGCGGAGCCACTTCCCCAACTACGACGCGATCGACAACAATCCCCACCGCCCTCGGCCCCAAGACAACTCGCACTCGACCTTCCCCTCCAACCCGCCGCGATCCTCGTCTTTTGCCGCCAGCAACCCCCCTCGCACATCGTCACTCTTGCCGCCCGCGAGAATCCTGATAGATCCGGCCTCACCGCAGGCCACCGACCCCCTCCTCCGGGAATCCTTCAATGACCCCCGACCCCCGCCCCCGGTCCCCGATTCGGCTAGAGATAGAGAAGGCGACCCGAGACAACACAAAAGGGGGCATTCGCGGTCGGGAAGCGCTGGTGGCCTGAGCGACACTCTGCGCAACCTCAACCGCTGGTCGGCTTCGACGACATCGAGTCGGGCATCCAACCTTGCCGACTTCACCCGCCGCGTCAGTGCCGAGATCCTGGGCGTGGCGCTCCATCCGTCGCCGGGCAGGAAATTGCACAAGCGCAGACCGTCAACGACGTCGGAGAGTTCACCGCGATCGTCGACGCAGTCAAGAACGACCGGGACCGAACTGCCCGCACCAACCATCCCGCCGCTCCAAAGCCTGCCGCGGATCTCGATCGGTCCCTCTCTGGCGCACCAAGTCCTGGAATCCAATGTGCTAGGCCGGTTCTCGGAAGCAGAACAAGCTGGAAACGGCCCGCAGCAATCGAGAGAGACCGGAGGGTCCTGGAATGGTCGGTCGGCACGGGAAGAGCAAGGAGAAGCATCGCAGCAGCAGCAGCAGGCCAACTTCGCCGAACCGCCGCACTTGCCGGCTATGATCACACACGAGTCCACCATGCCCTACACGCAAAATGGCCCGACCAGGGGCCACTCGCGCAGCCGGTCCACCGGGGCGAAGGGCAGCGCAGACACCACCGTATCGACAAGAAGCCGAGACAAGGACCGCGACCGCGACAGGGAGCGCGAACGCCAGGGCAAGCCCCCATCCCAGAAGGCGATGCTGTCCAAAGCCCTGCAAAAGGCGAACACGGCAGTGCAGCTGGATAACGCGCAGAATTTCGAGGGCGCTAGGAGGGCCTATGCCGAGGCCTGTGCTGTGCTGCAGCAGGTACTGCTGCGTACCGCTGGGGAAGAGGACCGGAAGAAGCTCGAGGCCATCGTAAGTCTGCGTACCTAACTCGGCATCTTGTACCCCCGTGTAGCGTTGCGTTGTGTTCTAACATGTGCCCCGCCTGCCTCAGCACGAAACCTACTTGGGCCGAGTCATGGAGCTCGACGAGCAGCTCGTGGATATCGAGCCCGAAGGGAAAGCGCTGCCTCAACGGCCCGAAAGCGACGCGCTGAGCGCCCAGATAGTACCCGACGGATACTCGCGGCCGTTGACAGGCATGCAGGAGCGTCGACAGGATGAGTACGATACGCAGCACAACTACTATATTTCGGAGCCAGCTGGAAACGCTGCCGCGTCTCAATCATCGCCCCTTCTCGAAGCTCAAGCCGCTGGCAGGGGTGGATCTTCGTCCTATCTAACCCAACAGTACACGCTGCAGTCGGCCTTTTCGAGGGCGAGGTACAACGACGGTTCGACATTACGCCCCCCGACTATGGATAACGCCTACATGCCGCCGCCGTTGTCTCCCCGACGAGCCCTGTCACCTTCCAGACGCTCTTCTCCCCCGCCCGTGCATGAGAGCCCGCAGCGGCCCCCTCCCGACGTCCCCATCTCCAACGGCAAGCTGGCCCTACCACACAAGGCGCCCGCAGGCCACAAACGTGTCAACAGCCACGAGTCCGTCTCGTGGCTTGACCCGATCGACGAATCAGAGCGGTCCGACACGGCGTCGGTGCACTCGCGGTCGTCCTCCAAGGTCCGGAGAAAGCATATCCGGGCTGCAAGCGGGGCGACAGAAGCTGAGTTTGATGCTGCCTTGGACGACGCCATCGAGGCTGCATATGACGACGGATACGAGCCTGAGCCGGAGCGCGGGCTGGAGTACCTTGGACATCGCTACCGCAACCCCACCGACGACCCGGTCGCAAAAACGCTACGGCGAGTCGAGATGGCTAGAGAGTTGGTCCGGGAGTCGGAAAGGGAGGCACTCGAGCTGGCGAACGAGAGGGAAAAGAGGCTGCGGCTGCAGCAGGAACTAGAGGACGAGGAGTATCGGAGGCAGGAGGGGCTGGGTGAGGGCTTCTTCGACGGGGATGACTCGGAAGATGAGGAACGGCAGCTGGAAGCGATGACGAGGGGCAATGCCATTGAGGACTTTGCTCTCGGCGGGCTGTCGAGAGCACCTGTTCCGCGGGAGTCCGACTCGAGCGGGATGACTGGACGAACCTGGCACAGCTCCATGGGCTCCAACCCACCGACCGCCACAACCCTCCTCACCCCGGTCAGCGAGGACAACGTACTTCCCGGGCCCACGGGTCCATTACCGGCGCTGCCACCTCACGCCACGGCCACGACCCCATTGTCCCCGCAACCGCAGTCTGCTGGCTCTCAGAGCTCTGCGCAGAGTGTCCGGAACCGCCGCCTGTCTGGGCAGAACCCCAAGGAACTCAAAATCGAGACGACCCAGCTCTCCCCGATAGCACCGGCAACGGCCGGCCCGTCCATCCCGGCCCATACGAAGGCCGGCAACTACATTGTGCAGCAACGCCAGGCCCTCTCAGCGGGCCCGAACCGTACCACGGGCCCCTTCTCGGCGAGGTCGGGCCCGTCGCCTGTCCCGAAGTCGCTTGAAGAAGAGCCAGAAGACGAGTCGGTACCGCCCATGCCTCCGCAAGACGACTACCCACGAGTCGGCACCCCATCTGTCATCCGGCCCAACCTCCGCAAAAACTACTCGTCGTCCAGCCTCAAGAGCCTCAAGACGCGGACGCTGTCCATCTCGCACATGGAGGAATCGTCGGACCACTCGCCCAGCACGCCGTTCAGCAACCAATTCGGCGCCCGCCTCCCCGCCGTGCCGTCGCTGCCCGCGGGCATCGCCAACAACAGCAACAACAACAAGGACCGCGCCAACAGCGCCACAGCCCAGCAGGGCCTGCACCTCTTCGACAGCCACTTCCACGCGCTGCCCGAAACACCCAGGTCGCTCAACCCGACGGCGGCCGACGCGCCCGCGCCGCTCGAGCCCTGCCCCAGCGACGTCATGCTCCGCCCCTTCTGGCTCATGCGCGCCCTCTACCAGACGCTGTGCCACCCGCGCGGCGGCTACCTGAGCAGCAAGGTGTTTGTCCCGCGCGACGTGTGGCGCGTCAAGGGCGTCAAGCTGCGCGGCGTCGAGGACAAGACGCACAACTGCGACCTGCTCACGGCGGCGCTGCAGAAGCTGGCAAGGGTGGATGATAGTGATGCGGATGCTGTGCTCGATGAGATGCAGCAGCTTGAGGGCGTGCTGGAGCAGGTGCAGGCTACGCTGGCGAGGAAATTGGGGAGTGAGGTTGGGGTGCAGGGCGCGGGGGCGTTGTTCAAGGATGCTGGTGGCTTTTTGGGTGGTGGCGGTGGTGTTGGTGGTGGTGGTGGGGGGGGGGCGGATGCTGCGTCTGCGGATGCGGCGGGTGGTATGCCGAGGTCGGGTAGTGTGGCGGGGAAGGGGAGTAGTTTCTCGTGGCGGAGGTTGAGGAGTAAGAATAGCTCGGCGAATTTGCCGGGGCTGGCGACTGCGTATGGTGGGAAGGGGGGAAGCGGTGGTGCTGGTGCTGTGGGTGCGGGTGTGGCCGGCGGTGGCGGGGCCAGCTCGACGAACCTGAGCGAGGGTGCTGCTGCTGCTGCTGGGAAGGATATGGTGCTGCCGAGCCTGCCCATGACGAGCCATCCGACGAGCCGGCCGACCAAGAGGGATGTCGGCAGCGTGGTGTTTGCGGGACCCAACGCGAATTACATGCATTCGCTGGCGAAGCTGTTTGATGCCGCGCAGACAGTGGGTGAGTTGTCCCTGTGTGCCTGGACGCGATTCCGGGGGGGGGAAAAGACTGACATTTTTTGTGCATCCCAGATCAAATCGCCCGGCAGGTGGACGATCCGGGCCTGCGGCACGCCGACAAGACACAGGTCGGCCTCGAGCTGTGCACGCGGCACGCGGCCGAGTTCTTCGCCTTTTATATATGCCGGTTTGTGCTGTCGGACTTGACCATGCTGTTGGACAAGTTCATCAAGCGCGGCACCGAGTGGGTGCTCACGTAGCCATTGGAACATGAGAATTCCTGTAATGGCCGTGCCCCCAGTTGTTTGTTGGATGAATGAGTGTGGCCAATGTTGACCGCATGCGATGCAAGGCGGCGTGATGACCGACATGAGCAATGCAGAGTCACGCAGATATATGGCTGATCAAGTATGGGGTTCTGGATAATGCACGGTGGTGGAGAAGGGGGTTGTGTCTTGTGATGAGAAGTTGAAGGATGAACACTGGTTGGGGACTTTGGAGAGAACTTAAAGCGCTGTGTCCGACTCGGGCGCTGGGAGTTTTGTTCATGCCTGAAGCTGGAGAGAGACAAACAGTGTCTGCTCGAGGCAGCTGTACATAGTTTCAGCACTGTCTATATCCGGCACTGCATCTTGCACCATTTTGAGCTTCGAGTCCTCTCTCCGGGTGCTGTTACTCAGCCATCACTTTCTGTAAGCCGTGGTCAGTCCCCAACTCCCCGTCAGTCTAATTCTCAACTTGTTTGTTTACTGTTGTCTCTCCGGAGTCAGGTCCGATAAGATAAGCTAAATGAAAGTTCGCGATCTTGGCGCAGTGGTTCCCAAGTTTCCAACTTCGAAGCCGAACATCGAACCGCTCAACCACGCCTCTGTCACCAGCATCCGTTGCATGACTTGCGAGTGCCAATTGGATGCGTGGCGTGCCGGGTCGCGAGACGCGAATGGGACCATGGCTGCGGCGTCTGTGTCAGGCGCCGCCTCTGGGCCGCGGGAAAACAGCTGGAAGACTTTTGGCAAGAGGTAGCACCACGCATTGCCTTGCCAGAAAGCCGCCGTGCCGCTCATATTCGACCCGGATACCGACCGTCACACGTGCTGCCGTCACCTCGATCCTCCCGCGAGCAGGAACACTTTCACAATCTCGCTTCGCCAGCTCCTCGAACAAGGACGGCCCCGAGCAGCGTCGGGCCGCCGAGCTCGAAGAGCGCATCGCCGCCATCCCCATCGATCGCTACCGCAACTTCTGCATCGTCGCCCACATCGACCACGGCAAGAGCACCCTGTCCGACCGCCTGCTCGAGCACACGGGCACCATCTCGGCGAGCGATGGCAACAAGCAGATTCTCGTGCGTTCTCTTCCTCTCCCTCCCCCGCCCACGTCCAACAACGGAAAAGATCTGACACACAAACCCCCCATCTCCAGGACAAACTCGACGTCGAGCGCGAGCGCGGCATCACGGTCAAGGCCCAGACCTGCACCATGATCTACCGCCACCCGGCCAGCCAGCTCGACTACCTGCTGCACCTGGTCGACACGCCGGGCCACGTCGACTTCCGCGCCGAGGTGACGCGCTCGTACGCCTCGTGCGGCGGCGCCCTGCTGCTGGTCGACGCCTCGCAGGGCGTCCAGGCCCAGACCGTCGCCAACTTCTACCTGGCTTTCGCCCAGGGCCTGACCCTCGTGCCCGTCGTCAACAAGATCGACCTGCCGACCGCCGACGTCGACCGTGCCCTGGGCCAGCTCGAGAGCGTCTTTGAGCTCGACACGTCCATCGCCGTGCGCGTGAGCGCCAAGACGGGCCAGGGCGTTGGCGAGATCCTCCCGGCTGTTATTGAGCATGTGCCCGCGCCCGAGGGGGATACGGCCAGGCCGTTGAGGATGCTGCTGGTCGATTCGTGGTATGATACCTTCAAGGGGGTGGTGTTGTTGGTGAGGGTGTTTGACGGGACGGTGCGGGCCGGGGATAAGCTGGTTAGCATAGGCACGGGAAACGAGTATACCGTCGGGGAGGTGGGCATTCAGTACCCCAACGCCGTGCCGCAGAAGGTGTTGCGGGCCGGGCAGGTCGGGTACGTGTACTTCAACCCCGGGATGAAGAGGATTCAGGACGCCAAGATTGGCGATACCTTCACCACGGTCGGGTCCGAGGACGTCGTGGAGCCGTACCCGGGGTTCGAGGAGCCCAAGCCGATGGTGTTTGTGGCGGCGTTTCCGACCGACCAGGGCGACTACCACAAGCTCGAGGACAGCATCGGGCAGCTGGTGCTCAACGACCGCAGCATCACGCTCAAGAAGGACTTCTCGGAGGCGCTTGGCGCCGGGTGGCGGTTGGGGTTCCTGGGCAGCCTGCACTGCTCCGTCTTCCAGGACCGGCTGCGCCAGGAGCACGGTGCCGACATCATCATCACGGAGCCGGCCGTGCCGACAAAGATTGTCTGGTCCAACGGCGGCGGCAGTGGCGCCGAGACCATCATCACCAACCCGGCCGACTTCCCCGACAACGACGACGCGCGCATGCGCAAGGCCGCCATCTACGAGCCCTTTGTCCTCGCCACCGTCACCCTGCCGGACGAGTACCTCGGGCGGGTCATCGAGATCTGCGAGAACGCCCGCGGCAGGCAGAAGAGCATCGAGTTCTTCCACGCCACCCAGGTCATCCTCAAGTACGAGGTGCCCATGGCGAGCCTGGTCGACGACCTGTTTGGCAGGCTCAAGGGCGCCACCAGGGGGTACGCCACGCTCGACTACGAGGACGCCGGCTGGCGGCCCAGCACCCTGGTCAAGATGAACCTGTTGGTCAACAAGAAGGCCGTCGACGCCATCGCGCGCGTCGTGCATTCCAGCCAGGTCGACCGCCTGGGCCGCCAGTGGGTCACCAAGTTTAAGGAGCACGTCGAGCGGCAGATGTTTGGTGCGTCTCTCTGCTTGTTTCCTCAATTGTCTGAATTCTATCATGATTGTTGTGTCATCATGCTGACTGCTTTGCAGAGGTCATCATCCAAGCCGCCGCCGGCAAGCGCATTGTTGCGCGCGAGACCATCAAGCCCTTCCGCAAGGACGTGCTTGCCAAGCTGCACGCCAGCGATATCACGCGCCGCCGGAAGCTGTTGGAGAAGCAGAAGGCGGGTCGGAAGCGGCTGAGGGCGGTCGGGAATGTCGTCATTGAGCAGGCGGCGTTCCAGAAGTTCTTGTCCAAGTGAGGGCGGTTGACCGTGTGTGTTGTGTTGTGAGTGGTGATGTATCATATATGTATTCTTGTGGGGATGGGTAGCTGTGCATACGTGGCGTTTGGGCGGTGTACGAGCCGCGGAGGTATCGGAAGGCTTTTTGTCAGCGACTACTGTGGTATGATAGCTCCTTGTGGGATCATAGAAGAAGAGCGGCCCTTCAATATCATTAAGCAAGGTAGGCCAGGGGCGCAAGGCCCCTCGGTGACTTTGGTGAATAAACCAAGCCTACCTGATAAAGAATTTGAAGCTGTGCAGAGGTTCCCTCTTATGCTTCGCCGGAGCCGAAGAATGGCGCGACTGCAACTGCCGAAGCAGTCTCTTATCAGTTCCGTTGATTGGAGTTGCAGGCTGGGAAGATAATAAGGCATCTCAGGTATGTTTTGTGTCACCGAACCTGTTCAAGATCTCATAAAAACCGGTCATTTCTGTCTGGATAATGGCGTGAGCGACATGTACCTGGAGGGCAGGGCCACATTAAGCGGACTCGGGAGAGCGGATCAAGTCATCCAAGCGCTTAGATACATCTGACTACATGTAGCTGTCCTCACAGGCATCGTCTATCGACATTGTTGGGTGGATAACCTGAGTGAAAAAGGACAGTTATGGCGGTCTTCCTGGTTGTATGTCTCTGGGAGGACGTGAACTATACCTGGGTGACACCGTGACAGAATGCCATTCAACAGCCAAACAAACCGTTGCTTGCGCCACGAGCTTTCTCTCGGCCCAGTGTCTTGTAGTCTTCCCCACCCGACTATTCTTAGGACTGCCCCTAACGTAGTCACCCCAGCCACACAGATCTTGATGGGTGTACACTTGAATAACGTCGGAAAGCCGTTTGTTTAAGTTCTTGCACCAATAGACGAGAATTGGACGATCCCCCCAGGGAGTTGATTGGGGCGCATATTTTCGATGCTCAGGATGGCATATGATCGTCGTAATAGAGAGGAGAGCATTGAGTGGAGATATTATACACATTTGGCAAAAGGGGCTTCTCGTTTAACCGTTCCCGCCGACGGCGCGGCTAAAGCTTGATGCATAATCTGAACACCATAACGACTGCTACATGTATGTTGAGGTGATATCTCGTCGCCAGGGCATCTCGCTCATCTGCCAAGTTCTTACTTCCTAGGTACGACCCGGTTGTAGATCTTTGGCGTTCGAGTGAAAGGGGGAGGTATGACCATCAGGACAGGACCAGATGGCAGAGCCTTGACCGGGCACTTGATTACGGTTGGTTGTCTTTATGCGGATACAGGAGTCTGTATATTACAGGAACGGAGTAACAAACTAGAGTCGGGAGCTGACTGAAGCGGTTGGAGTCCAGTCTGGATAAAGACCAGAACCGGGGAAGGAAGCCTTGTGTGGAAGTACATGTATAAAAGGAGGCCCTCATCCCCAGGCACAGTCGGTAACTGTGTCTGGACAAGCACTCGAAACCCCCTCCTCCTTACGCTAATACCTCGGCATCTCACATACACTGGGCTTCTCACTTCAAGATGAAAGCCATCTTCATGCTCCTCGCCGCGCCGCTCGCCGCCACGGCAGCGCCGGCTCTCGATTCGCGCCAGGCGGCCCAGAACGTCGACAAGCTGTTCAAGGCCAAGGGCAAGGAGTTCTTCGGCACCTGCACCGACCAGGGCCGGCTCACGTCGGGCCGCAACGCGGCCATCATCGAGGCCAACTTTGGCCAGGTAACGCCCGAGAACAGCATGAAATGGGCGAGCATCAACCCGTCCATGGGCTCCTACAACTGGGGCCAGGCTGACTACCTGGTCAACTGGGCCGCCCAGCGCAACAAGACGATCCGCGGCCACACCTTTGTCTGGCACTCGCAGCTCGCGGGCTGGGTCAACGGCATCACCGACCGCGCCACCCTGACCCGGGTCATCCAGGACCACATCACGACCGTCATGACGCGGTACAAGGGCAAGATCCACCACTACGTGCGTCCCCCAAGGTATCTTGTACACTCCCTCGAACACAAGACGCTGACGGAATGCCACAGGACGTCATCAACGAAATGTTCAACGAGGACGGCACGATCCGCAGCAGCGTCTTCTCGCGCGTCCTCGGCGAGGACTTTGTGGGCATCGCGTTCCATGCTGCGCGGGCGGCGGACCCGGCCGCCAAGCTGTACATCAACGACTACAACCTCGACAGCCCCGGTGCGGCCAAGGTGACGCGCGGCATGGTCGACCACGTCCGGCGGTGGCTGGCCGCCGGCATCCCCATCGACGGCATCGGCACCCAAGGCCACCTGCAGTCGGGCGGCGGCGGCGGGCTGGCGCAGGCCATAAAGGTGCTCGCCGCCTCGGGCGTCGGCGAGGTGGCCGTGACGGAGCTGGATATCCAGAACAGCAACACCAACGACTATGTCGCCGTCACCCGCGGGTGCTTGGAGGAGCCCAAGTGCGTGGGCATCACTGTGTGGGGTGTCCGGGATCCTGTGAGTTTGTTTTCGCGTTGTTGTCTGCCAAAAACACCCAAGTATGGTGAGGAGGACTAACCTTGGTTGAACAGGACTCGTGGCGTCCGCAGGGCAATCCCCTGCTTTTTGATAGCAACTACAACCCCAAGGCCAATTACAACGCCATCGTCCAGCTTCTGTCGCAATAACTCAGGCCGTCACGGCCAGGCGCGACGAAGTACAAAGGGGCTGAGCAGACATACTGGACAAAGGGTTCCTGCTGTTGTGACTACCGGAATGTCCAGCCCAATACCAATCCTTCAAATGTCTTGTGTACCTTGTCCTCTATTTAATTATGTGTCGTAGTATTCGTAATGTGCTCCTGTTCCTTAGATGCATATGGAGCCGGATAGCGCCCACCGACCCTGTCCGTCGGGCGCCGGCCAGCAGCGGACCCCAAGTGATTTTGACAAACCTGAGAGATGAAACCAATCTTCTCACAGCATTAGAAGTCATATGATCCAAGAAAACCCACAGCCCAAAGCCAAAAACACCGTCCATGCCCCGCAAAGTCATTTTTTTCTTCTTCTTTCCCCATCAGAGTGTTTCCTCCTTGGAGATGACACCCGCCTCGACGGCATGGGAAACCACCGGAAACACGGCCCGCGCGTATTTACTCTGCCGGGCCAGGACGTACTTGAGCGTGATGTTGCCGTCCCAGCCGTGGACCTGGTCGGCGTAGTCGTCAAAGGGGTGCAGCACGTACGTGG
The DNA here is from genome assembly GCA_033575675.1 of Parathielavia hyrcaniae. Lineage (NCBI taxonomy): Eukaryota > Fungi > Ascomycota > Sordariomycetes > Sordariales > Chaetomiaceae > Parathielavia > Parathielavia hyrcaniae. The sequence goes on along the minus strand of MU863703.1, from coordinate 1,335 downwards.
CCGAGAAGTCCATCTCCCACTGCTCGACGCGGCCCTTCTTCTCGCGCTCGGCCAGCCACGCCAGCGCGTCCTGGCACGTGTTGCGCAGCTCGCTGGGCAGCACCGCGGCCGCCCCCGCGGCCGCGCCCCGTCGTCGTGCCGGTCCAGCACGCCGCTGCCGCCCGCGCCCGGCTGCTTGCTTGTGCTTGTGCCGGCGTGCGGCTGGAACAGCCGCACGTGGTCCTCGACCTCCCACGACGCCGGTGCACGATGAGCACCTCGCCGGGCACAGCGTGCAGCCGGAAGGCCAGGTCCGTCAGGATGTCGACCGAGATGGCCCACACGCCGTTGTAGAAGGCGTCCATGGCGGTGAAGAAGATCTCGGCCAGGTTGGAGGACGTCGGGCGACCTCTAGACCAAGCGCGTGCTCAACTTCCCCGGTGTGGCGCCCAACTTCATCGACAACCCGCGCCAAACGACGCAGGACGTCGACATCGACACCTTAGGCGCCAAGTCGGACTTTATCCGCGCCGGCACCCTGCGCACCTTTGGCGGCGTCTACCTGGACGTTGACGCGGTCCCGCTGCATGACATGGCGCCGCTGCGCCGCGCGGGCTTCGCCAACGTGGTAGGCGGCGCTGTCGCGCTGCGGACAAAGTACACGGGCTTCGTCAACACGGGCGTGTGGCTGTCGCGGCCCCACTGGCGTGCTCCCACAGGTCCGGGGACGCGTCGGTGTGGAAGTAGATGCGGTCGGGGCGGAGGAAGAGGTGGGCCGAGTAGACGCTGACGAAGACCTTGAAGCTGAGCGAGAAGACGAGCGGATCGGCGAGCAGCCAGATATAGTGTACGAGGTTGGGGATCGGAGCGTCGGCGGCGGGGAGGGAAGTCGGGTCGAGGTTCGTGAGTCTGTCGCAGGCGGTGGCGAGCGGAGCGGTTGGGAATTGCTGAAGGTTCGGGGGCTGTTGCCGCCATGGCACCACAGAGCAGCGCTCCCAACAATCCAATTTTTCTTGGCAATCTTCCAATCCAATCAATCCAATTCAAATCAATTATGGAAATTTTGGGCTCAATTCAATCCAATTCATACACCGTGATTGACTATATACTAGCTATTCACAAAAAGGCGCAACATCTAAAAACGCTGCAACGTGCTCAAACGGCCTCCAAAATCAATTCTGACAACGGAATCGTGCTCAGCGCAATCGACAACCCCTCTCCGCGATGGCGCAGAGGGGACGCGATGGGCGCGCGATGCGCAATGGGATAATCAGCGACAGGGCGGTAGGTGTGACGAGTCACCAGACCGGTCCGCCCGCCGAACACGATGGACGCACCCAACGCGAGAGCCCCCCC
>MU863702.1:14434-41536 GCA_033575675.1 Parathielavia hyrcaniae | reverse complement strand
GCCCGGCGGTAGTTATATCTCCGAGACCATCGCGCATTCAGATCTTTACACCGTTCCATGAACCGCGAAACCCACGACTGCCCAACCGACGCGTCAGGTACGCGTTTTTTGAAGTAGGACGTCGGCCATCATCCGGACGAACGGCAACGACGGAGAAAGTCCCCGTTCGTCTAGCGAAATGATCCTCTGGATCAGCGTTTGCTCTTCGGTTGGTGTCAATCTGCGGTTAGGAGCTTGGCCATTGCTTCGAAATGGCTGTCCACGAAGACGACGTCCCAGTGTAGCATGCGACACCTGCTATAAAGATGCAGCAGCTCGGATACTTGGGAGTTGACGCGAACGAATAGCGTTAAGAGCAAGATCAAGTCTTTTCTCACTCGGGAAATCTAAAATAGACGACATCATGATGCTGCTACTTGTTCGAGGTGAGATCGCGTTGGTCGAACGCGTCTGGAAGGGGAGGCGGCAGGGGTATGAGCAGGGGTGTGGATCATAATGTGGTATGGATCATTAGGTGATAAAACATGTTATAGAATTTCGAATATTTTTGGTTTTTTGCAGCTGTTATGGTAGTGTAATTGATGTTTCTTGTTGCGTGGTGGTGGAAAAGTGCGCGACTTGGGGTGGAGCACGTTAACTAACTATACGATAATTATCTCATTGTTCGCATGTGCACACTCATTTCGATTATAACTTGACGGGATGTCATAAAACCTACCTTAAACAGGGGGCAGCACGACTCGGACTCGGAGGTAGCTTTCTGACTATTACAAAGCAACTGACCTGACTACATGGACGACGCTATCCCTCACAGCGGATTGGGCCTTTTCATGCTGGGAACCCGACTGGTGGCCTCGCTCCTCGACGACGAACTTCCAGACACTCAGAGGCTCCTACGACAACTGGCCCTCGCGCCGAACGGAGCCCCAATTTCGAGTTGAACACAGACCGAGACAAACAGCAATCAAAACCCTGAGCTGCCCACGGGCCATTTATTTGAAGCCCGAACGCCTCTTCTGCTAATATTGCCGAAGGTTTTAAAGGGGTGCCTTGCCCAAGCATTGGCTGCGTATTCCTTCCACCCTTTCGGCTTGCTCGCCTTCGCCTCGACGCGTAAGCTGTTGTCGGCTTGGGGACCAGTTGGACTGAAGCTGTTAACAATGCCGTGGTGTATTCCCGTCCATCCAGGTTCTACGAGTTCATGTACCTTCTATATTCGGTGCCGGACCTTGCCGAGGTTTGTCAATCATGGTTACCAACCTGGCCAAGGGTACCGGGGAGCAATGCCCTCACGTTTTATCTTTCGACCTCGGAAAACATGGAATTATTTGTGGGGGGCGGCCTCCAGCTTGCTACCGCATTCAGTGAAACTTGCGAATGCAATGTTTTCCAGGGACTTGTACGGATATGTCCAGCGCCAAGTTGCATTCAGCCGTCAGGACAGGGCATTTGCCTCGGCCGTTTCCCCGCAGAGCAGTGCCTCGAGCCCAGTACTTCGACTCCCCCTGCCCAGTAATTTGACGCCCTCCCCCATTTATTATCTGAAGGTAGGTAAGAGCGTCGCCGACCAGATTCTAGCAGCTCTGTGCCATCGTCAACAACACCAAGCCTTACACATGGCCATGAAGTCGTTCAACAAGTGTTCGCGATCACCACGTCGTGCATCCGTGGTGTTTGCTGCTACCCAACCTGGCCTATGGCTCCCGACCCTAGTAACTTCTTAGCCCTCCTACCCCGGCCGACACGACTGCCGACGCTCGCCGACGCGCCTCCGAGAACCTGGAACAACAATCGCGGTGCAACTCCTGGACAGTCGCAGCCACTTTGGCAGCGCGGACAGGGCGGACATGGCAGGCAAAGGCGGCACGCCTCATGATCTGAGATTCAAATTGACCTTGGCCGACTGGTATGCGTTTGAGCGACGCGATGCGATGTAATGCGATGTGGTGGTTGATGGCCTGGTGTTGAGGGCGAGCGAGGATGGTACAGGCTGCCTGCAAGATCTTGGTGGCGTTGTTTGCGGCCCACCTTCCAAAATCCGGCTAAGGGGCGTCAAATTACTGGGCGGGGTGAGTCAAAGTATTCCTCCACCGGGGTTACAATTGTGACAGACCAGGGTATGTGCCAGGGTATGTGCCAGGGTGTCAGACAAGAGGGTGCATGCCAAGGAGCCACAATATATTGAGCCAACTAGGTAAGAAATTTAGTATTATATTGTACGCCCTCCGTTTTCCAGGCACATCTGCAGCCTCTTGGGCATCGTATGTGCCAGCTGGAGCAGCCAATCCTCTGGCACAGCTAACCAACCCTCTATCAAACGCCCTCTTAACTGTACAGGATTGAGTTCCTGGATATCTCCCTCTGGTAGGCACTCCATCCAATCTTTCACCCAGGGCCATACATTCTCAATTGGTGCAAGATCTGGGCTTTTAGGTGGCCATTGTAGGACCTCGAGACCCAGTTCTTGGAGTCTGGCCTTGGTTTTCCGTGCCCTGTGTGCCGAAGCATTATCTTGTTGGAAGACAATGCGCTGTTCCTGGTTGAAGCGGTCAACCAACGGGAGGATATATTGGATGTAGTTGTCGGCACAGATACCTCCATACTCCTTTTCCCACACAAAAAATGGTCCTTTCCGACGGCCGGCAAACGAACCCCAGAACATCCAGCCTTTTGGCCTCCGTTTCTTTAAGGCATATTTGCTCAGGTCATCGGTTTGTCCATAAGGACTCGCTTCTTCCACATCGGGTCGTTAACTGCCCAGGTCTCGTCAGCAAAAAGCACATCTTCCCGATCTTCGGGTCGGGGCCGTAGCCGTAACTGTTCCTGGCACTAGTAAATGCGCCGGCGTAGATCTTCCTCGGTAAGATTGATCTTCTTAGGCCGAACAAAGGAAGCCCACCCGAGGTCACGGATTGCGCGTGTGAGAGCCGTTTCACCATAGCCTTGGAGCGGGGAGGGCACCCGCTCAGGCAGCTGGTATAATGGGATGTAGCGGTTACGGCCGGTCTCCAACCATTGCCGTAGCTGCTCCCGTTGCGGAGTTCGAATGGCCCCCTTCCTAGGCTTCTTTTTCTGGGGGGTTACTGGGCCTTTGCAAGCCCACTCGATTTGCCGGACCGTATATTGGGTCTTTGAAGCCATCTCCCGGTATGTGTGGCCAAAGTCGTGTAAGGCTCGGATGCGGATGCGGTCATCGCGAGTTAGTTCAGGGGCTTTAATCCGTTCAGGTTGTGGAGTAGCTGGATGGATCAGCTCAGCGATTGAGAGCCCTCGAGAGGATGTCGGTCCCGGTACAGGGGTGCCATTGACCATTGCAGTGCATTGCAGTGCAAGGTGCAGTGCAGCTGTGGAAGCCATCGTGAGGATTTGTAGTGAGGTATCTTCCTATAGAAATTGCTCGAAAAGTGACTCAGCAATGGAATACGTGAGTGGCTTGCCTGCCCTGGTCGACACCCTAGTGGACACCCTGGCACACACCCTGGTCTGTCACAATTGTAACCCCGGTGGAGGAATACTGGGCTCGCAGTGCCTGCTAATATACACGTGAATCTTAGCACACCGGGAGTCGATCACGGCAATCCTGGGGACGGGATGTGGAGAAGATCATCACCGTCTAATTGCCTTCCATGTGGACCCCTGGCCAACAAGTCGATGTTTAAAGTCGGGGTGCCAGCCAGCTTACATTGGGTGGCACCCCGTCCTACACTTAGTCTCTTCTATTCTGACTACGAACCATTGATCTTCGCAGTTGATCTCTCGTTTATCCTCGGTTGGATTCTCACCGAAGCAACCAAAGAATCAATCTCCTGTCGCCGAGATGTTCTCCCTTCCAACCATCTTCACGGCATTGTTTTGTCTCTCGGCGTGTGCCGGATCGGTCTGCGCATCGCCCAAGACGCCCTCGCCTCCCGGCTTGACATATCTCTACTCGGTCAACTGCACGCTGGCGCCGCCCATCCAGGGCGGGACCGGTCCGCATGGCAGTCGGGTGGTGATCCCCATTATCGGTGGCACCTTTTCCGGGCCGAAACTGAACGGTAATGACGGCCCTCTCACCGTGTTCGGTCTCTTTAGAGTAGCATGCTGAAATATACCCCACAGGCAAGGTGCTCGACCTCGGGGCTGACTGGGGCTTGGTCGACAAGGACGGCCTCTTCTCGGCCGATACTCGGTACCAGCTGCAGACGGACGACGGTGCGAACATCTTCATCCGCACCTCTGGGCCGGCGCAGCCGGACGGGAAACTGCACCTGCGCATGGTCTTTGAGACGGGCCACCCCAAGTACTACTGGATCAACAACATTGTCGCGGTTGGGGTTTTGACAACAGGGCCGGGCTATGTGCTCATTGATGGTTGGCAGCTGGAGAGTCCAAAGAAGTAGGGCCAGCTCGTCATGTCAGGCCAGAAGATGTCAAACGAGGGCCTCTGTACATGTAGATGCCAGAATAGCAGTCATCCTCACCGTCATCAAGAAACTTTCACATGATCACAGCGGGCGGACGACAGAGATTTAAGGTAACATCATTTTTACCCATGTGTACTGCACCAAATTACGTACCTTAGTACCTCCGGTAAGGTACTTGAAGGCTAGCACTTGTACAAGTTGCAATTAGGTGGACAGGAGAGGCCGCCATCAAGGTCCTGGAAATGTTGTACCCCGGCTGGTGTCTGCTTCCCAATGCTACCAACGCCTTTCTACAACAAACTACATCAACCAACCTTGGTGATATGGGAGCAACTCCGGAGTAGAACACCGTGATTCACCCGGATAGTCTCTCTCACATGAATCCGTCAACGGCATCCACCCCATTACAGCCGGCCCCTCTCAGCAATATCCACCGGCTTCGCAAAATCCACCAAGAACCTCACCATCCACCGATCCAGCCGAAAAGCCCCTTTTACATCCCCACCAACCCCATCACCCCCATCCCGATTCCCACAATCACCACCCCCACGATTCCTAATCCCACCATGTTGATCACCACCCTCCCCACCCCCCCGTTCACCACCATGACCCTCCGAAGACATAGACACTCGGGCGGCCGCATGCGGCCCCAGACAAGCAGCATGCACGGCCGCGAGCCGGCTAAACGACGCCTCCAGGCTGGGCCAGTACTCGCGCAGGCGGCTGACGACGCCGAAGCTGCGCTCGAGGCGGCCGCGGGCGCGCGCCATGTCGGCCTCGTCGGAGCTGAAGAGGAGCGTGTAGGTGTGGACCGACGAGGCGACGACGAGCATGTGGCCTGCGAGAGGGTAGCGGATTCCGAAGCTTGCGGGTTGTGTGGTTCTGCTGTTGGGGGTTTGGGTTTGGTCGCTTGTCGAGTAGAGATACATGATGTCGCAGAGGTGGGCGGCGTGGGACTGGCAGCAGGCGGCGTAGTGCTGGGCGCTGGTGTTGTTGTTGCTGAGGTTGGGTCTTGGGTTGGGGGAGGAAGCTGAGCGGTGGTCGTGGTGCCTCTGGCTCTGGCTCTCGGGCCCCAGGCTGCTGTGCAGGAAGCGGTAGAAGAGAAGCTGGCCGGCGTGGTGGAAGTTGAGGTGGAGCACCACAAACGCCGTGCCGCAGTCGTGGTCGGCCCAGTACTGCAGGTTGTCCGGCGTATACTCCATCTCGGGCGGCAGCTCGGCTTGCCAGGCGTCGAGCGACGCCGAGAGCTCTGCCACGGAGGAGTCGGGGTCCCGTTCGTCCGAAGCGGCTTTGGCGTTGAGAGCGTTGATGTCGTACAAGACGCTGTTGAGTTTGATCATCTGCGCGATCAGCGACGTCGAAGCATCCGACTCTGTATGCAGTCGCGGGTCGAGTCCCCGCTGGGCAACGACGGGCGGCTCTGCTGGCGTCAGGCGGAGAAACACACGCTCGTCCATGGGCATGGGAATGTCGTAGCGCGGCTGTATCGCCCTGGGGAGCCCCAGCATCGTTGACGACCACGTGTCAGTTGCCACTGCGGACCACCATACTGCCCTCGCGTAAGTACTAGGCGTCATGTACGAACAACACAGATGGGGGATGCAGAGGGATGCCGGGGGCTCACCTCGTAAATTGACTTCCTGCTCGATGAGCGACTTCGCCGGCGCGTTGGGCAGGTCCATTATCATAGCCATCCGGCACCCAATCGTGTAAAAGATGGACTCGGTCGTCGAGTCCATCTCGACCACCTGGTTCGCGCCCAACAGGATGCACGCCTGGATGCTCGTCAGGCACGTCTTGTGCAGGTCGAACAGCCTCTCGCATTCCTTGGCGTACGACCGGCCGCGATGCTTGAGCTCGACGTGGGCAAGCGACGGGTGGCTGGAGAAGCGGGCGGCCAACCCAAAAACACCAAAGAGGAGGACCTTGGGGATGCTGCCATCTCGGACGCGTGCTTTGAACGACGGCGGGTGGAAGAGGTTGTGGAAGGCGATGTGGCAGTAGCGGAAGTAGAGGTTGACGAGCTCGTTGCACAGGTCTGGATCCGGCATGAGGGCTGCCGCCGAGACGGGGTGGGCGCCATCGCGGCGGACGCTGATCAGAGGCTCGTATCCGTCCTCGGAGCCCGGGGCGGCTGCTGTGCTGTGCTCGACGGTGCAGAGAAAGCCCCGTCGGATGCAGAACGTGCAGCTCGTCCCTCGGCGGGGGCGGTCACATTTTTTGCGCCGATCCCTGCAGCATGCAAGTCAGCCCCGGGCCAGACACGGTGAACAAAGAAGGACAGTTACTCGCCGACAAGCAGTACAGGCTGACAGGGGTCTCATCTGAGCAGTGGTGGACGGCAAGGCTCAACATCCTCTCACGGTTGGATCCTATACCGACCGGCGGAAAATTCGCGAGGACGCGGTCTCGTAGGGCGTGCTCATAATGTTCCGCCTTTGCCGGCGTTGAGAGTCGGAGAGGCCGAGACCCTTTCCTACACCCCAACCCCCTATTTCCCCGCATTTCTCCATTTCGGCTTCGGGGATTTGCGGGGGGTGAGTCCATAACTGGGTCAACCTTGCGAGCGTTCAACGACAACCTCATGTCAAAGCGATGGAGAGTCCCAGTTAAAGCGATGGAAAGTCCCGATTTCATCCTTGGAAGATCTTGGAATCGCAATTCTGAGCATGTAGATTGCTACCTATCCTCCCTCTGCCGGTCTAAATTTGTAAGCCACCTTATTGACTGGTCCTCAGGAACCGCACACTGGCATTCATCATTCGCCCTCCAGCCCCTCAAGTCCCGTTCGCCGGCTGGTGGTACTCGACCCCGTCGATGGTGGTGGTCAGCGTGCCGTTCGCCTGGAACACGTTGGTCACGGCATGGATCAGGAGGTGGAACCCGTCGGGGCTGGTCTTCTTGCTCGCCTGGACCGCGCCCGTCTGGACAATGTCCGAGTACCAGTGGACCATGTTGTTCCAGACGTCGGGGAGCAGGATGTCGACCGAGACCTCCTCGTGGCCGTTGATGACGTATCCAGGCTCGTCGACAAAGCCCTGGTACGCGACCGAGACGGTCCGGAGGCGGCCGGGAATGGCGGGGTCCTCGAGGAGCGTCACGTCGGCGCCGCCGGAGACGCGGCCGCGGACGGTGTAGTTGCCGGGCGGCAGGCTGTAGTGCGAAGCGGGGACCGGGGAGCCGGCCGGGAACGGCTGGGCCCACGGGATGAAATCCGGCACCTTGAAGACCTTGGCTGGCTTGCTCTTCTTGCGGCTGGTGAGGTGGGCGACCATGACGCGGTATGTGCGGCCGCCTTGGGCCGTCGAGTTCGGACAGGGAAGCGGGTTGGGGTCCCCGCAGGCCTTCGGGACCACCAGCGCCTGCCAGTAGGTGATCTTGGTGCCGTCATGGGAGAAGGCCGGATCGGCTCTGCCGTTCCAGTTGGGGTCGTTGACGGCGCCGTTGCTGCTGTCGCCGCCCGCGTTGACTTGCTGGCCGAAGTAGTCGCCGCGGTCACCGTATTGGTCGATGAGGATGGGCTGGAAGAACCGGCGCTCGTGGTTGTTGCGCGTCGAGGACGCGGCCGTCACGGCGACGATGTCGACCAGCGGGGGCAACCAGCGCATGCCCGACATGAACATCTGCCGCTCGGAGACGCGCGTGTCCATGACGACAAACCACTTGTTGTCGGGCGAGTAGGCGAGAGGGTCGGTGTAGTCCGGGTGGCTGGTGAGACGGCGCACGGCTCCCGTCACGACATGGACGGCGAGGACGTCGATGTTGTTGGCTTCCCACGGGGAGCCAAGATAGAGAATCTCATCGCCGGCGCCCGAGAAACCGCGGAGTTCGCCCACCGTGATGGCATCGCGGTTGATGCGCAGCTCGCCATCCTCAGCAAAGATGGGGGCTCCCCGCTTCTCGTCCGAGGGGTTCAACAGATTCACGTTGACGAGGTCAAATCGAGGAGCGCGAGGCTCACCCACGCTGGGGTTCGGGTTGAACTGGAGGCGGCCAAAGTAGCAGAACTGGCCGCCGGTGGAGGTGAAGGAGCTCCAGCCCATGTGCACGTCGTCGGGGTGCAGGCGCATCTCGCGCGGGATGCCGCCCCGGCCGGAGCCATCTGCGGTGTTGGGCCAGTGGATCGGGTAGATGTGCGTCCGGTCGGGCGTGCACTCTGTGCTGGCCAAGTCGGCGCCGCCGCAGTCGAGGATGTTGTGGCCCCAGAGAACATTCTTCCCGCTACGGAACACGTGGGGATAGTCCCTCTCGGGGTCGAGCGACCGGGCCTGGTCAGCGGGCACGCCGCAGCTGAGGCACTTCCATGTGTCGCCGTTGGGAAAGGTCTTGCCGTCGGCCTTGATGAGGAGCAGCTGCTCGCCCTTGTAGATGCTGGCCGGGTCGGGGGCCGCCGGGGCGCCGATGAGCTCGACAGTGACGACGACGTGGTTGCCGTCCGTGGTGAAACTGCCAGCCTGGAACTCGAGAGTCTCGATGCCGATGCACCCGGTCCGCCGGGGGTTGATGGCAGGCGTGCAGGCCCCTTCATCGCGGCTCGGTGCCACGGGCGGCAGAGGAAGTTCGAAGATATCGATCGGTTCCGGTTTGGGGGGGCTGGGGAGTCGCGCGGAATTCGTTTCGACGTCCTGTGCCGAGACCGCGACGGCAACGGCAACGGCCGAGAGGAAGTTGCGAAGACTGCCCATGTTGGAGGTGATCTGAGGCGATCCCCGGGAGATGCGCTGGCGAGGCTGGAGAACACAATGGTGATGAAGTGGCGAACAAGGCCTACTTTATCCTCCCGCAGCTGCTCGTCATCGTGGATCTTGGAGTCGTATGCGCGCCGCGAAGACCGCAGCGGTCGGTGTTGATGACAGCGAAGAGTGGATGACGGCGTATTGTGATGGCCCTTATGGCCGACTCGGGAGTTGAACCGTGGAGTGAACCGTGGAGTGAACGTGGAGCTGCCACGGCCCAGAGCATCCGATAGGCTCCCCCGCATTCCGTTGGATACGCGTATTGCCTCGCGTGGCTTGGAGCCGACCCCAGATCTCGAGATCGTTCCACGGTTCGTCTTCTTTCCCCATGATAGTGCGGGGTGCATTCTGGAGAACTCCTGGAGCGTTTGCTAGCGAAGACGGCGAGCGCCGCGCAGGCATCGATCGGCCTTGAAAAGCAGCTTGGAGCAGGTGCAAAACCGGGCGTCGGAAACCTGTCGGGAAACTTCCCCGCACGCCCCATGTAACTCCACCTCGCGCGCTTGCTTCCCGCAGTCTCGGTCCAATGGGCGCGATTTTCCCCGCATAGATAGGGGTGCCGGGTCGTCCTTCCCCAGGTTCCCAACGATCCAGTCCCCTGTAGAAGGTGTCGCCTTGTCCCCGTCACGAGTCGTGTCGATTGCTTCGTACTGGACACAGCCATTAACGGAATCCTGCTCTCCAACCGGCGATAACCTGGCGAGCTGAGCCCGTGTACCTGGGTTCAATGGCCTCCCACACTCCCGGATTCCTGGTTTGCTGCCGGATTGTCTTTCGCCGATCGGAACAGCTCCTGGCGACATCTCATGATCCCCGGCCAGTCCCATGACATGATCTTCCCGAAAGCTGAAGCAAGCACTGAGTGTTCTCTCGAAATAGTTAAGAGGTCTCGGCCCTGAGTCAGCCTTGGGGAGCTTGTTTGTTTCTCTCTCCAGTGTTCGGACCTTTGCATCCCTGAGTCCTGAACTTTTCCATCACACACACCTTGTCAACGCCCTGCTCCATCAACCATGGGACACAACGACAAGCCGGCCAGCAAGGAGGCGCCGCAGCATGACGCGGCTGACTGGGTGGAGGATGCGCCGTCCAAGGACGTAGCTGGCGACGCGGCCGCCCGAGGCCAGGCTGCGACGGGCTACGAGGAGCTGACACTCTGGGAGACTGTCAAGACGTTCAAAGTGAGCACCGCCGCGTGCTTCTTTGCGGCCTTCAGCGCTGCCACAGATGGCTATCAGATCGGGTTAGTCGGCCACTTGTCCATTTCTTCTTCGAGCCCGAAACACCATTGAGACTGACGACGATGACTCGGCTCAGCATGAACTCGGGCATCGTCGCCAACAAGGGCTTCATCGCCCAGTTTGCCACGCAGACGACGGCCGACGGAAGCCGGGTGCTCGCGTCGCCCATCCTCGCCGGCTGGAGCTCGATCCAGTCGGTGGGCCAGATCATCGGCATGGTTTCGCTGTCGTTCATCTCGAGTCGCTACGGCCGCAAGGTGGCTATGTACATATACTGGTTCATCCTGGCTTGCAGCGTCATCGCCGAGAGTGTGGCCAGGCAGTGGCAGGTGTGGCTCGTGGGCAAGCTGCTCGCCGGCATCGGCGTCGGCTGCCTGCAGTCCACGCTGCCGACCTACATCTCCGAGGTGGCCCCCGTGCGCATCCGCGGCGGCCTGCTGATGCTCTACAGCCTGTGGTGGACCATTGGCACCTTTTTTGCCTACATCGCCATGCAGACCATGAACCGCCAGCACCCCATGGAGTACCTTACCCCCATCTACACCCAGTGGGCCCAGATCGGCCTCATGCTGGCCATCTACGTCTTTTTGCCCGAGTCGCCCGCCTGGTGCGTCACGCGCGGCAACATGGAGCGGGCCAAGAAAGAGCTGAAGAAGCTCAACCGCGGCGTCCCGGGGTTCGACCTGGACAAGCAGCTCGAGATCATGATCCTGGCGGCCGAGCACGAGGAGGAGGTGGCGCGCGTGCAGAAGAGCGTGCCCTGGTACTCCATCTTCAAGGGCATCGACGGCATCCGCACCGTCATCGCCCTCTGGACCAACCTGTCGCAGCAATTCCTCGGCCTGACCCTCTTCAGCACCTTTGGCACCTACTTCTTCCAGCAGGCGGGCCTGCCGGACCCCTTCCTCATCAAGTGCATCACGTCGTCCATCAACATCGCCACCAACATCGTCATCGTCGGCCTGGCCGACCAGCTCGGCCGCCGGAGGATCGCCTGCATCGCAAGCACCGTTATGTGGGTGTGCTGCGTCGTCATCGGCATCCTAGGCGTGACGACGCGCGTCAACGCTACCAACTACGTGCTCGTGCTATTTGCCTGCTTCTGGAGTGAGTAGCAAGCGCCGCCGCTGGTAGACAAGCCCAATGCTAACTTTTTTACTAGATATGGGCATGACGGCCAACGGAGCCGCCGGATGGGGCTTCATCGGAGAGATCTCGTCGCAGCGACTCCGGCCCTACACGGCCGGGTTCGGTGCCGCCTGCACCTGTGTCGCCGGCGTGGTCATGGGCCAGCTGACGCCCTACATGGTCAACGCGAACCAGTGGAACTGGAATCTCCGGACCGGCTGGTTCTACGCCGGCGTCGGCCTGCCCTTCACGGTCGGCATGTGGCTGCTCATTCCCGAGACGGCTCGGTACGTTTATACTAGCACTCGACGTGCCGTCATGTTCTTGATTGGATGTAACCAGAAGCTAACCTTATCGTGTCTAGTCGCTCGTCTGCTGAGCTTGATGAGTTGTTTGAGCGTAAGATCAAGCCGTGGCGGTTCCACAAGACCGAGACGGCGACCCAGCGCGTCGTCAAGGAGCAGAAGGCGGAACGGGCGGAGCAGTGAGGTTTGGTGGCTCGCATGTCCTCGTTCTTCTTGAGGTGGCTCGGTTTCGTGGCTCGCGTCTCGAGCTAGGGAGAAAGATTGTCTGTATGGATTCCCTGAGAATGGCTCTCCCATGAGATATGTCGAGTAATGGTCCATTGTGGTGGATTTCCCCTCCCGAAGGTTCTAGTGTTCGAAAAGCTATCATGTATCGTTACCCATTCCCTTTTTTTCCCTCAAGGCTTATAAGAGATGTAAGACACACAGACACGGAATAACTAGATGGCCGAGCTTAACAAGTCTTGCTCCAGCTTCCAAATTTGACTCTGAGAACGGTGACAACCAAGGGCTCGGCTCGAGAGTGATAAAACTCAGCTGGCAATCCTGAGGCGAGGTGACCCTCCCTGACTTGGTTGGCTAGGTATCTCAGCTATGCCGCCTTGTGTCCTCGTCCGACCAGGGTTCGTAGCCGAACACCATGCCCTCCAATGGACCACGTGGCTGGCTGCATGGTGCTGTTCCAATGTTCCATGGTTGCGGCTGGAACTATCGAGTCCCGTCACTCGCCGCCACCCAACGGCCTGGGTGGGCTCGTATCGGCTTCCCCAAAGCCAAGCGAGTTCAACAAGTTACCTGGACTCCTGGGGAAAAGTTCGGGAAAACACCCATGTGCCGGACTCGGCGGGGTCCTCATGGGCCGAGTTGCGTTGCATAAAACTTGGATTAGTGGCTCCGGAATGGGGCAATGCCGCCCATGCGGGGGAGTTCTCCGACGGGTTTCCCGCTGCGTTTTCCGACGACCACCGCAACACGGGAACAACCGTTGTCACCAACCCAACGTACCATTTGTGGGGTGGTGGGCGCCCGGGGAAGGAGTGCACACTCAAAGGGGTTCGACTCAGCGAGAGAAATCCAGATCAGATGTCTCGGGATAAGTCAAACCAAGCATGGTGATGGGACGGGACTCGTCACGGTACATGCGTCGGGTGGGATGTCTGCAGTCCCAAAGCTTGGGTTCCTGTCGCTATAGTAATGCGCCGAAAGGATGGGGTCATGTGGCCAACATCATGATATTTATGCCCGAGGATGGGGTGAGAACTCGGGGCAACACCGTTCTTGGACTCTGGCTCTCGCGATGATCTCGCCAGGAAGTGTGCGTCAGGTGACAGGTGCTAGATTGCTCCGGTTGTGTGCAGGTCATGCATGCCACGGAACTGATTAAGATATCTGAGCGAGGGGTGGTACCAAGGTACACATACTTGTTTGAAGTCAATGATGAACATTCTATGATCTAGGTGTCTATGTGCCAGTGACGAGGTACATGGTTCTATAGCTTGTAGGTACAGCACCATACCGTCCTCATTGCTCCCCGTCACAATCACGACGAGACTCCCCTGCGCCTCTTGAAGGTGTCCCTGAGATAGAAGGCCGAGTTCTTAGGCGTCCTCTTCAGAGTCTTAAAGTCGACATGCACGATTCCGTAGCGCGGCCCATAGCCAGCAGACCACTCTGTTGAGAACAAACACCACCAGCATCAGCAATCGCGGCCGCAGGAAGGGGGAAAGCACAAGACACAAAACTCACCATAGTTGTCCATCAAGCTCCACACATAATACCCCTTGACCACCACCTCATCCTCGTGAATGGCGCGCGAGATGGCATCAAGATACACCCCCAGATAGCGTCGGCGAAAGGTATCATCAACGGCGGTAGCCACGTCGTCCTCGCCGACGCACGGGCAGCCGTTCTCGGTGATGATGATGGGCACGCGGTAGCGGCGCCAGACCCAGCACAGCAGCTTGCGGAACCCCTCGGGCGCGACGCGCAGCCAACCCATGGCCGAGGACGGGCCGATCTCGCGGCCCTCGCTGTCGACCGACAGCTCCTCGATGTTGCTCGTCCAGTCGTCGTCGGCGGCGGGCGTCTTCAGCTGCCGCGCGTACTTGGTCGAGTAGTGATTCATGCCGTAGAATCCGTTGAGCGGCGCCGCCCGCCGCAGGATGTCGCGGTCCTCGGCCGTGAACTGCGGCAGGCGCGCGCCGAGGTAGGCGCGCATCTCGGCCGGGTAGTCGGACCCCAAGAAGACAGGGTCGGCGAACCAGCCGATGTAGAAGACCATGCGGCGCTCGGCGGCGGCGACGTCGGCCGGGTCGGCGGCGTTAAACGGCTCGTAGAAGTGACCGTTGAGCACGATGGAGACGTCGCCGCCGTTCGCAGGTTGGAAGTCGCGCGCGTACAGGAGCACGGCGTCGGCGTGGGCGAGGAGCAGGCTGTGGCCGACGCGCCAGGGCTCCGTCTTGGTGTCGGTGTTGGCCTCGCGGCAGTGGCCCGGCGCCAGCGTGCCGTTGAGGTGGGCGAAGATGGAGGTGATGTAGGGCTCGTTGAAGGTCACCCAGCGGCGCACGCGGTTTGGCCCGCCGAAGCGGTCGAAGCACAGGCGCGCGTAGCTGGCAAAGTCGGCGCGGAACTCGGCGGTGTCGAGCGGGCCACCGTAGCGGTCGTACAGGGCCTGCGGCGTGTCCCAGTGGTACAGCGTCACGACGGGCTCGATGCCGCGCGCCACGAGGCGATCGATGAGGTCGCTGTAAAAGGCGAGCCCGGCCTCGTTGACCGGGTCGTCGCGCCCGCCGAGCGGGATGACGCGGGCCCACGAGATGGAGAAGCGGTATACCTCGGCGCCCAGCGACGCTATCAGCTCGACGTCCTCGGGCATGCGGTTGTAGTGGTCGCAGGCCACGTCGGCGTGCTGGCCGTTGGTGCGCGACGGCTCGAGGTGCGAGTACGTGTCCCAGACCGACTTGCCTTTGCCGTCCTGGGCCGCGCCCCCCTCGATCTGGTAGGCTGCCGTAGCGACGCCCCAGGCCAAGTCTGCGGGCAGCCGGAGTTCCTCGACGGGCAGGTCGTGGCCGGTGGACTGGCTGTAGGTCACGGCCACATCGGCAGCCGAGAACATGGACGCCTCCTGAGCCATGGTGGGCAGCTAGGAACAGAGAGGTACTGTGAGGTGAGTCGGCCAAGCCAGTGAGGGGAAAGGGGAAGGAGAAGTCAAGGAAAGCCGACAGCGAGAAGTCGGACTCGGGGCGCGGTTTTTGTCGACCGTCGTGGCTGAGGATTGTGGTTGAAAAGGGCCCGACACCGGGAAAGCAATGCATGTAAGGGTCCAGTCCTCGCCGGGACATTCTCCACGTCCTCTTCCCGTCGTTTCGTAATCCGTACAGTTCCTGGATTCGCGGGATCCAACCCCTGCCCCAACACATGCAGTTGAAAATTGTTGTCTCCAACTTCTCCAAGTTCAGTGCGGGGACTGTGGAATCCAGATGGGAATGGCCCCATCTGTGTGGGGCTGTCCCGCTATAATCTGACTGGAGCCTGAGGTTTCCTTCCAGTCGAGTCAGTCTGCCCACTCCACTGCCTTTTCCTCCACACATAGCTGCACTGCACCCGATTCTCAGAGTCAATCTCATGACGTGCATACCAGTTTGCGTCTTCTACCCCAAGGAGCCCCGTAGCTCGGTATAACTCACGGCGAGCGTGCGGCACCTTCAGCGGCCGGTGAAGCACCGACCCCAGACCACTTTTCACTCCCATGACCTCCGTCATGACCACCCCGGGCCCCGATGCCAACCATACGGTCCTCACCACTGACAGGCTGGTAATTGCCAGTCCGAGAATCGCCATCCAACTCCAATCGCCATCATGACGACCGTGTCAGACGTCCAGTTCGAGCAATATCATGAGCCCAACACCTTTGGCGTGCACGAGACCAAACCGCGGCTGTCATGGAAGCTGACCAACGCCCCCAGCGGCTTCCGCCAGCACGGGTACGAGGTCGAACTCTCGGTGCAGCACACGCCGGCGGAAACTACGGCCGTGTCAACCGTTAAACACACATCGGCGCTCTGCACCCTCGTGTCGTGGCCGTTCGATGAGCCGCTGCAGTCTCGGCAGAGGGTGTCGGTGCGGGTGAGGGTGTGGGATGAACAAGCCAAGGTCACTGACTGGAGCGAGCCTGCCCGGCTCGAGGTCGGCCTGCTCAACCGCGCCACCGACTGGACCGCCCAGCTCATCACCGCCCCGTGGGCCCCGTCCACGTCCACCTCGGGCCCGCAACCCGAGCAACTGTTTCGGAAGCCGTTCTCAGTCGACTCGGAGGCATCCATCGACAGGGCGCGCCTCTACATCACGGCTCAGGGGGTCTACGAGGCCGAGATCAACGGAGGCCGCATCGGAGACCACTTCCTTGCACCGGGCTGGACCGCCTACGATGGCCGGCTCCAATACCAGACTTACGACGTCACCGGTGCCCTGCAATCTACGGGCGCCAACTGCCTGGGCGTCCGCATTGCCGAGGGTTGGTTCTGCGGTCGGATAGGCTTTGAAGGCGGCCACCGGAACATCTGGGGCCCCCACCCGGCGCTGATGGCACAGCTCGAAATCACCTACTCGGACGGGTCCGTCCAGGGGGTATGCACGGATGCCTCTTGGAGCGTGACGAGCGGCCCCATACGGCTGGCCGAGATCTACGACGGCGAGAAGTATGACGCCACGCTCGAAGTTCCGTCGTGGTCGTGCGCTGCTGGAGACAACATTGCCGAGTCTGCTGCGGGCTCGCGCTGGGAGCCTGCGCTTGTCCTGCCGCCCCTCCCGGACGCTGTCCAGCTGACGGCCGGCTTCGGCGAGCCCGTCCGGCGCGTCGAGACCCTCCAACCGGTGGAGAAAATGACGACTCCGCTGGGCAAGACCATCGTGGACTTTGGGCAGAATCTGGTGGGCTACATCCGGGTCAAGAAGATCCGGGGCGCCCGCCACGACAAGATTACGCTGTCCCACGCCGAGGTGCTGGAGAATGGCGAGCTCGGCACCCGGCCGCTCCGGATCTGCAGAGCGACCGACGAGTACACTCTCAAGGGGACGCCTGAGGGAGAAAGCTACGAGCCGCGCTTCACCTTCCATGGCTTCCGTTATCTTCAGGTGGACGGCTGGCCCGGCGACTTGGACCTCCTGGCCTCGGTCGAGGCCGTGGTGTGCCACACCGACATGAAGCCCGCCGGCGACTTTGCATGCTCGGAACCGCTGCTGAACCAGCTGTATCAGAACGTCCGCTGGGGCATGAGGGGGAACTTCTTGTCGGTCCCCACCGACTGCCCCCAGCGCGACGAACGGATGGGATGGACCGGCGACCTTGCCCTCTTTGCCCCGACGGCCGTGCTGATCTATGACTGCTTTAACATGCTGCGGAACTGGCTGATCGACGTCGAGCACGATCAGGGCGTCCTCGGCGGGGTGCCGCCCATGGTCAGTCCCAACGCCACACTTCCCGACCCCGTCTGGTGCCGACGACTCCCGTGTGCCATTTGGCACGACGTCACCATCCTGGGCCCCTGGGCGCTCTACGAAGAGACGGGCGACGTGGCCATCCTCGCCCAGCAGCACAACAGCATGCTGGAGTGGATGCGGGTGTTGCCGCGGAGCAAGTCGGGCACCCTGACGCACCTGTGGGACCCGGCCCCCTTCCAGTTGGGGGTAAGTAAAGTACCCAACAGCGGTATGTCTCCAACGTGAACTAACCTGTTCTTTAGGACTGGCTCGATCCCGCCGCACCCCCCGACCAGCCTTGGAAGTCCGCCACGGACGCCAAGATGGTCGCCAACATGTTTCTCGTCCAGAGCCTGGACCTCATGTCCCGCATCTCCTCCCTCCTCAACCGCTCCTCCGAACACGACCACTTCACCTCGGAAGCCGCCCTCGCCCGCGCCGAGTTCCACCGCGAATATGTCACCCCGACCGGCCGCCTCGTCTCCGACACCCAAGCCGCCTACGCGCTCGCCATTAGCCTCGACATCCTCACCCCTTCCCAGCTCCCCCGCGCAGCCGCCCGCCTGGCCGAACTCGTCCGCAAGGCCAACTTCTGCATCGCGACCGGTTTCGCCGCAACCCCCTACCTGTGCGAGGCCCTCGCGTCCACGGGCCACCTCCAGGTAGCCTTCGCCGCCCTCCTCCAGACGCGCTGCCCCTCGTGGCTGTACCCGGTCACCATGGGCGCCACCACGGTCTGGGAGCGCTGGGACGGGTTGCTGCCGCCGGAGGAGGGCGGCGGGATCAACCCCGGAGAGATGACATCATTTAACCACTACGCCCTCGGGGCTGTGGCCAAGTTTATGCATGAGCGTATTGCGGGGCTGAGGAGGTTGGAGCCTGGCTGGACGAGGTGCCGGGTCGAGCCTGCTGTGGGGGCGAGGTTTGTTAGTGGGTCGGCTGAGCATGAGACGCTGAGGGGGAGGGTGTCGTGTCGGTGGAGTACGACGGGAATGGGGGCTGATTCTGGCGAGGAGGTGATGCGGCTGAGCGTGTGCGTGCCGTATGGCACGGCGGTCGAGGTTGTGCTGCCTACGGTGGATGCGGGTCAGAGGCGGGAGGAGGTGGGGCATGGGACGTGGGAGTTTGAGACGACGTTCAAGAGGGATTATGAGTGGCCGGTGGTGCCGCTGAAGCCCAAGTCCAATTGATGGCTATAACATGAGAGTCGGGCTGCAAGCTTGAGATAGACTTTAAATAAGAGCAGAGGTCGTAACCCCTGACGCCACCTTGAGAGAGCTACTGGGCGTAACGAGGGACAATGTATGTTTGTAACGGTCCCAGGTGTATATTGCAACAAGCTGGTGACGACTCTACGAGTACACTAAGCTTGGGGAAGAAAAGGAAAGACAAGACGTTCTGGCAGTTTGGAGGCTGCTTTATCGTTGAGTGAAGTGGCTCGAGCGCATTGCTAGAATGTTCGGTGTGCTGTGGGGCGTCTGGGAATAGCTTCATCCAGAGGTCAGGGTTGGCTGAGGGTTACCGAGGCCCACCTCGGGCACAGCCCGTTACAATGTTGACTTGATGATTAAAAGCATGATGGAACTCTTCCCGGTACTGGTTGGTACAAATACCTCAAGCGCCGAAACAGTCCCGAACCGCAACGACTATGAGAAGCTGATGTCAGCAAGAAAGGAGGGAGGGAGTCTGTTAGGACGTGGAGAACAACAAATATACGATGATTCCTCTATTCTTCATATCTCAAATACAATCCAATTATGCATGAGTCCCACTTGTCGTCATTATACTACCGCTCATCGTAGTCCCCTACCCTTCCATCCATATCCAATCAACAACTCAAAGTACCAAGCACAAAGAACGCTGTGCATCATCACACTTGACTCTGTCTCCTTCAAAAACCACCATGAACGCCACCACCGACCTTCATTCAAGACCTAGTGCTGTATGTGCACTTGACAGGGCTGGCATTCTTGACGGTGCGAGCAACGAACCCGAGGCAGCCCTCCTGCTGGGCGGGCTTCTCGATGCCGACGTCGACCCACACGCCCCACGAGCCGTCAGCGGTGTTGGGGCAGGCCAGAAGCGTGTGGTTGTTGAAGCTGAGGTTGTCGTTGCCGTCGACGGCCCAGCCCTTGAGCTCTAGCCGGCCGCCCAGGGTGGTTGCGGCCTTGTTGAAGTACTGCACCACGCCTTGGCCTATACCAGAAACAAAGGAGTCAGTTGAAAAACTCATGACAATGAGAAGACAATGCCTGGGAGTGAGTGGCTTACCCATGCCGGAGCGGTCGACCAGGACCTGCTGCACCTTGTCGCCCTCGCCGTAGAGGTACAGCTCGCCGTCCTTGATCTCAAAAATGGCGTCGGGCCGGGCGACTCCGTCGGCGCACTGCGCGTCAAGCTTTTTGGGGGGGAGGTTCAGGGCGATCTGGTTCTGATGGGCGCCGGCTTTGGCAAAGTGGATGGGCGACGCGGACCGCAGAGCCATGATGCCGAACTTGCGCGTCGGCGCCGGGCACGAGCCGCCAGTCGGCGCGGTCGAGGCCACGGCGGCAAGGGCTGTAAGGAGGGCGGCGGTGAGCTGCATTTTCGGTGAGATTGAGGTCGTGAATTTTGAAAGTTGGTGGGTGTATAGCTCGGTTGATTGAGAGCGGCGGCGATGGTGTTTATGCTGGGCTCGAGAGAGGGAGTTTGCTGATGTTGGCGAATGGGGACTGGAGTGAGAAGAACTTAGCTTAGTCCTTCGAGTCTTGCACCTCTATACCAATGCCGTCTATGCCGCTACCCCCATGTTGTGTCAACATTCTTGCGAGTGACAAAGGCGATCAGCGTACGAATGTAGCTACCAGAAGAATCCGCTCACCGCTTTACATATGTTTTATTATTATTCCTACACCGCTATGCCCTGGGGCGTCCCGGACCTTCAACTATTTACTATACAGGAAAACCGCACCCCTGCAGGCCGGATGAAAAACCCATATCGAAAATCAAAGAAACGATCAGTGACTCAGTCTGCAAATACAAAAAGAGAAGGTCTCCTGGCCTTCGAAGGAGGGAGCATCAGACCGCAAGCTCCAGCTCCAGCTCCAGCCTCCTGGCCAGATTGTACATCGGCAGCCTCCCTGAGTCCATCAGTCAGCCTAGAGTCCTCCGTGTTAGCCGTGCAGCTGTGGGACTGATTCCCTGTAGAACAGAGTAAAAGTCCCTTCGCGTTCGAACATCAGCTCTCACCCAACTTCGAGCCAACGGTGGCGCATACCAACTACTATAAGCAGGGGGTTCCCGTGTATATGGGAGGTTAGGTGGGAGGCTACCTCAGGCAGGTTTTAGAGCCAGCCAAGGGCGATGTGGTTGCCGACGGTTCAAATCGATCAGGACTTCTTGGCCTCTCACCAATGTCCACTGGGGCGCAAGGGACAATGACTGTTTTTGTGTCCGTTCCACTGATGCCTCTCCATTGCAGCTATGATGGCCTGATTTATGCTGCGTGACAGAACCCCATCCTCAGCTTCCCCTCCCCCTCCGAGCGATGCATTATCTATCCTTTCTTCCAGGCCTTCGAACCCCCCTTCCCCCTATTCCCCGTCATCAAGCCAGTGTCGAATCCTAAGCATCATGAATTCGTCGCTGCAACCAGAGACGGCGAGATCGAAATCCCGCTGTAGTTGGCTCGACTTGAAGATGTCCACTCGCTCTGGCTGCAGTCTCTCCATCTCGGCGAGGAAGACACGGCGGAGCTGGGTCAGCTCGTAGTTGTCAAGGTTCTCACAGAAGAGCTCAGCCACGTTTCCATCCTCGTCATGCCGGTATTGAGCCTTGACAGGCTCTTCATCGCTGGGCTTGCTTTTCACGAGAGGGGGTATCTGGCAGGCGAACCAGAGCGGGACGGCCGACACACATTGCCAGTCCACCACGGCCGTCAACTTGCCATGGTCATCCACCAAAATGTTTTGGCGCGAGAGGTCTTCGTGCACGATCATGGTCCGCTCGGGATTTGAGCCGGGGCCGGGCGGAGGGAAGAAGTCATCCAGGAGCCGTCTGAGGCGCCAGATGATGTCCATGGCGTGTTCGAGGTTACTTCAAGATCGTCTTCATCCTCCTCGTCATCTACATCGTCATCCTCGCTCTCGGGCTTGTCGTTCCCGTCTCGGCTTCCTTCCACATTCTTCTTGGTCGCACTCTGCAGGCGGCTCAAACGCTTGCGACAATCAATTTCGGCCAGCGACAGCCGAGCTAGGAGCCAATCTCTGCTGGATTGGAAGGGGCCACGGGAGACTGGTGCGTGAATGTGATTGTCCCAGATGAAGTCGCTCGACACAATTCGCCCGACGTTAAACGAGTCCCCATCCCGGTAGAGGTTGCCGATGCCGCGAAGCTGCGAGCGAAAAGTTTCGGAGCAGAACACTGCAAGTCGACGTGTAATTTCCTCCTTGGCCGAGAAAGAGACGTCCCTCCACCGGTCGCCCAGCGATCTGCCCGGCATCTTGGACATGACGATCCACTCGAACCCGATGGCGTTGTTCCTATCCGCCTGGTACGAAAAGACTCCGGGTACCGGCAGGCTTGTGTTGTGGCGGACCCATTGCAGAGTGGCCACCTCGCTGAGCGTTTTCCATTTCGGATCGACCGGCAAGGTGACGCGGGCAATGACTTCCTTCTCCTGACCAGGAAATTTGACGACGTGAACCTTGTTAAATGCCCCCTGGGCAAGAAACTCGATGTCGCAAGGGGACGCGGTCAGCTTCAGTGAAGACGCGACAGTCTGTTTCATTTGCATACATCAAACGGAGCTACAGCTATCGACGGCACCAAGGTTCCTGGGTGGTATTGTTAGCCCATGGCAGCATACCTTTGTTCCGCAATTCTTCGCTAATTACAATGCCTCTCCAAGCTCCCGGGTTCACGCGGCCTTTGTGTCGTCTGTTTCACAACCTTGCTGCGCGAGCGAAATATTTTCCGTTGCCTTCGCTGCAACGCACTTTGAGAACAGCAAAAAAAACCCTCCAATTCCACTACGCCGTGGTATCCCCGGCAGAGTAAGTTCCGGCACGCCATGTCAGCAGGGTCCGTAACCCAGGCGGGAGACAAGGGCTGGTCACCAGACCAGTACCTCCTGTTCAGCAATGCCCGCAACCGCCCCATCCACGACCTTATTGCCTTCCTCGGACCGGGCTTTGCGCCTTCCCGCATCGTCGATTTAGGCTCGGGGCCGGCAAACAGCACAGAAATCCTAGCGAAACGCTTCCCCAGCGCCAGCATTGCCGGCGTCGACTCGTCCCCTGCCATGCTCGCCAAGGCGCGTGCCACGCTCCCAAACACCACCTTCACGCTTGCCGACCTGCGCGACTACGACCCTGCTCCCGGGACCGTTGACCTCCTGTTCGCCAACGCCGTCTTCCACTGGCTGCGCCGCCCGGAGCGCATCCCCACCATCACCCGCCTGCTCCTCACCCAGCCCAGCGGCGTCCTCGCCTTCCAGATGCCCGACAACTACATGGAGCCGTCACACCTCGCCATGCGCGAGACGGCCGCGTCCGCAGGCCCCTGGCGGCCCTATTTCGAAGCCCTCGCCCCGGAGCAGCGGCCCGATCTAGACCCGATCGAGTCGTACCTCGACTACTACGACGCGCTTAAGCCGCACTGCCGCGCCGTCGAGACGTGGACGACGCGGTACGTGCACGTGCTGGACGACGGGCACGCCGGCATCGTGGAGTGGGTCAAGGGGACCGGCCTGCAGCCGTTTGTGAATGCCCTTCCGACCGAGGGGGGCGTGAGGGAGGCATTTGTGGCGGCGTATAAGAAGAGGCTGGAGGAGGTGTACCCGCTCGCGGCCGACGGGAAGGTCTTGCTGGCGTATCCGAGACGCTTTGTTGCAGCTTTTCGTTGAGGGCACGCTGGGAGTATGGCGGCGCGAGGGGTCGTTGAGCGGGTTTTCGGCGGCTCGCTACGCGTCTCGCAAGGCGAGGAGTATCAAAACAACCATTGAAGAGCACGATCTTAGGAGCCGTACTAAACAGGGCATCACTTACAGAGTCACAACTCAAATTCTCAACCGGCACCCGACCTGACAACTTGCTTTTCTCCACTCGACCCCGGCTCGGAAGTTGGAGGCCGAGTTTCTTGAAGAAAGGCAAGATAATCCATGATTTTCGGATTTTGGGCGGGTGGTGGAGGACTCGGAGGCAAAGGACGGGAATCAGTACCCGGGTCTGATTCCGGTTTCTAGGGCAAGACTCTGAGCCATCAGAGAAGAACATTTTCGGAAGTTCCGGAATTTAGCAGTGATCGCAGAACGGCAGAGGTTTGGGCAACAGATTACCCACGTCTGTCCAGGATGCTCGTGTCGAACATGGCTCAAACAATGCAGTCCTCTTCGCACTCTGGGGGTCTGGCATCACTCGAGAATTGTGGACTCGGCAAGTCGGAACTTGGAAGCGGAGAGTCCAAATCCTCCAAAATAGCGCTCCGCCAAGCCTGAATTAGTGCCGGGATCAGAACGGCAGTTGCGCCATTGGTTACCGGCGGGGTTTCCGTTGCAGGTACTTTAGTGTTGGCACTTCACATCTGTTTCTCTCTGTTAGCCTCAGCTGCCATTGTTTCACTTGGGTTGAATACACAGCAGTTTGAAGATGCTCGAAATCGTTGCGCTGAGCTTAGGCCTTGCCATCGCCCTCTCATACCTGGCATTAGAGTTTCCCCGGGTAAGCATTTCCGCCTGACAGAGGTGACAGACGAACAGGTGGAAACTGGGGATGCTGACCCCTGAATCGAGTCCAGCTACACCAACAATGGCGGTTGTGGTCTCATCGCTCGCAGCTCCCACCAGGGCCCAAAACCATCAAGACGGGCATTCGGAAGCCGTGGGTATGGTTCCGCGAGCTGAACCAGCGGTATGGCGACGTGGTGTACCTGCAGATGGGCCCCACGCCGACCATCATCCTGGGCTCGGCGCAGGCAGCTTGGGACCTGCTCGAGAAGCGCGGCGCCGTCTACTCGTCGCGGCCTCGCTTCATCATGGGCGGCGAACTGCTATCAAACAACTTGCGCGGCCTGATGGCGCCGTACTCGGCCTTCTGGAGACGATGGCGCAAGTTGCTGCACAGCGGCTTCATGCAGCGCCAGAGCGAGAGCTACCGCCCGGTTCAGAGTCTTGAGTCCAAGGTGCTGATGCATGAACTGCTTACGGATCCGAAGAATTACCGGACTCATCTCGAGCGGTATGCTGCGTCGGTGGTTGTCACAGTGACCTACGGGCGCAGAGTTGAAGACGTGCGGACGGATGCGGTTGTCAAGATGAATGCCGAAGCCATGGACCGGTTGACACAAGTGAAGTGAGCATTTTCATATCGTGGTCAAGCGTACCCAGGTCTCTTGCTAATGGTCACAGCATCCCAGGCAAGTTCGCCGTCGAGCGGTACCCGGCACTCAAGTACGTGCCAAGCATCTTTGCTCCGTGGAAAGCCCAGGTGCTCGAGCAGAGGAAGAAGGACGTTAAGATGTACACGGGCTTGATGGAAGACGTCAATCAGAGGCTGGCCGCGGGTACTCTACCAAATTGCTTCGCTAAACACCTTCTGGACGAACAGCATAACCTTGGAATGACGGATCTGGAGGTTGCTTACACCGCGGGCACCCCTTTCGGCGCGGGAGTTGAAACAGTGCGTTCTTTTGGATTTATCTCGTGGCTAGTTCAAGTAGGAACTGACATCTCACAGTCAGCCGGCTCCCTTGCAAGCTTCTTGCTCGCCTGCGTCAAGTTTGGCGACAGCTTCATCCCCAAAGCCCAAGCCGAGCTCGACAGAGTGGTAGGAGACGACAGACTGCCGACCTTTGACGACCTGGTCTCCATGGAGTACATCCGGGCCATCGTCTCCGAAACCCTCCGCTGGCGACCGGTTGCCGTACTCGGTGGCACACCCCACGCGACCACGGCCGACGACGTGTATAACGGCATGTTCATTCCCAAGGGAAGCACCGTCATCGCCCCGTTGTGGAGCAGTAAGTGCAGGACAAGCGCCAGTCTGCCCACTAAGGCCGCAACTGAATCCGCAACTGAATTCTTTCCAGTCCATCTCAACGAATCCGACTTTCCAGACCCCCATGAGTTCCAGCCCGAGCGCTTTCTCGGACAGCGCGAGTATCCCGGCGCGCTAGGCCACAGCGCCTTTGGTTGGGGCCGCCGCGTCTGTCCCGGTCTGCATCTCGGCTCGGCGTCCGTGGCCATCAATATTGCCCGGATATTATGGGCGTTTGATGTCAAGCCTGTTCTGAACGAGAAGGGCGAGAAGATTGACGTCGACATGTGAGTGGCTATCTGGGCAGGCTTCTTGCTGTCTAAGGGCGTAGTGCTAACCGTCTCAGCTTTGCGTTTTCGGACGGCTTCAACTCAAGCCCCTTGCCTTTCGCGTGTTCCATCACGCCACGCTCCAAGATGCATTCTCGTGTGGTGGAGAGGGAGTTTCAAGAGGCGCAGGCACATCTGCAGCAATACACAGCAGCGAACCAGCTTTGAAGGCATGGAATGCTGCAGGCAGCAGATAAGGTATGATGTTGAATGGACTTGGAGTTCAGAACAAACTTCAGATGGCTTTATCTAGTCGGGCTAAGGAATTGTACTGGCCACAAACATGACTTGAATGTAAAAGAAGCGAGTGTTTCCCATGTCTGTGCCATGTGGGCATATGGATATCAAGAGGGCGTGTCATACATAACCCAAAGGAAACGTTCCAATCCACGACAACTACCTCAAGCAGCACCGAGTTTTTCCTTGATAAACCTCAGCGCTTGCTGGCCGTACTTGTTGACGTACTGCTGGTGCGAGTTGGCATCATTGCCGGTGCAGCAGTATGGGTCGGTCGACTCACAGTACGACTGGATGATGGACGAGCTGGCCGGAGAGCGCTGGAAACCGCGGGGGCGGGCGGCAAACTGTTCACTCTCAGTCTCAACGGCCACACACAAGACCCATGCAATGTTTCACTCACAATCTGAGCCTGGCACGTGCCAACATTGTAGGGCAGCGCTGGTTGAAGGTGGTGACAGCCTGCACCACGGCCTGGGTGCCGTGTGTCGCCGAATTGTCGTAGCTGACACTTCCACATTGCGACTGCCCGCCGCACGCTGAATAGTTAATGGCCTTGCTAGTCGAGCTGGGATATGCCTACTTGACCATGTTGACGAGCCCCTGCAAGGTGCCATAACCAGCTGGGGCTGTCGTCTCGCGGGCGCCAAAAATGTGAATCTGCGGGCAGGACTGGCGGGTCTCGATCTGGGCGAGATTGGCGCTGGCCAGGCCAGCAAGTACCGGCACAGCAAAGGCAGGAATCTGCATCATAGAAGGGATCTAGTTTCGACTAGAGAGATGGGCTAAGCTGTAATGTGAAGAAGGTCAACTCCTTACTAGAACCTTAGGCTCAAACTTTATACTCACCACGTCCTCAACTCGACTCGCAATGATAGCTACCTAGGCTCGGACGGACGGGAGTCGAAACGGCAACCTGGGGATGCTTTCGAGGAACATGTGGCTGCCGGATGATTGAGCGGCATCTGAGTCAATTTCCAAGGAGCCCTCGGCCATGATAATATATTATTATTCCTACACCGCTATGCCCTGGGGGCGTGCCGGACCTTCAACTATTTACTATACAGGAAAACCGCACCCTTGCAGGCTGGATGAAAAACCCATATCGAAAATCAAGGAAACGATCAGTGACTGAGGCTGCAAATACAAAAAGAGAAGGCCTCCTGGCCTTCGAAGGAGGGGGCATCAGACCGCAAGCTCCAGCTCCAGCTCCAGCCTCCTGGCCAGATTGTA